>JABJVR010000699.1:0-20860 GCA_025773905.1 Chitala chitala | reverse complement strand
TTTATAATAAACAAAGTAGAGGGCACAAGGCAGGGTTACAAACAAAGCAGCGTAGTCACTATTTTTTTTTTTTTTTTTTTTTTTTTTTGGTGGGGGTAGTGAGTAAGGGCTGGTGGTCTCTGGAATTGCAAAAGACAAAGATATGGAGAGAGAGAGGGCGGTTAGGAGGGGAGGAGATTCTTTCACTTCAGAGGTACTGAGAAGCAATTAGTGGCATTTATGCACCAAAGAGAAAATATTCAGCATAAGTACAGCTATCCAACCGGCACCAGCATCAGAGCCATTCGGAATAACTAGATCGCAGTTGCTGTTAAACGCAACAGTTCGCTGTGTATATAAATTAACATATTTTTTTCGGATATTTAAGAAATTCACTTAAAAAAAACTAAAGAAATTACTAGTTTTAAATTATTTTACTGACTGTAATTTCCTTCGTACACACTGTTTGTGAAACTTCTTCACAAATATTATATCAATGAAACACTCGTATAGCCTACACGATATATAACTTCAACGCTTTGCTGTCATCCGCTGGGATTCCTAGTGTGCAAACCACAAACTTTGCGTGATTTTACAGTTTGCGCAGGACATCACGTTTGCACTCCCGTGAACTCTACGTGACGATGTGTTCGTTCTTTCGGTTCATTATTAGTGAAACCAAACCAAGGGAAATCTGACTGCTGTCTATACAGTTTTTATTTTTGCTGGAAATTACGACTCCTGGTTTTAAATCTATTTAATTGTTTTTTTTTTTCTTTTGTGGATTTCATGATATTCCGTTTAACTTCGCATTTAAAACTTGGATGGAAGCCCAAAATGAATTTTTTTCGTTTCTGCATCATTCAAGTCATAGCTGTCCTCCAGCTTCAATGTTCACCTGCGCAGGTAGGTTGCAAATCTAAAATGCAGAGCGTCAGTAGTGCAGAGATGCACGGCGCCTAATTCGTCGTTCGGTGGATTTGAAAAGATCAGTTTGATCTGCTTTTAAAGCGTTCGTACTTGGTAGTAAATGACGCAAGGCCGACTGAATTGACGCTATTTTAGCGTGTTGTCACTTTTATTGTCTGTGGATTTTATGCTTGTGTAATGTACAATTGTTTCAGCACAACCCGATGTCTTGTTGCTCTTTACACGCAAAAGTGGATTAATTACTAAATGAAACGTGACATATGCAATGAAGAGACTTTGAATGGATGCTTAGAGACTTTGTGTGCGTGTGTGTGTGTGTGTGTGTGTGTGTGTGTAAAAGTCGGTTCCAAATAATAAAATCACGGATCCTAAAAATTATAATTTATATTCCAATTAATCTTGTAAAGAAAACATTCATTGTACAATGTGGAAGTGGAACCAATGAACATGCTCCAGAGTTGCATGGGTGAAGTAAACATGCATATTGTTCCTTTATTTTAATTAAGGTTTTTTAAATGAATGAAATCTGACACAGTTCTCTACTATGGGGATTGAAACGGTGTATGAAGTTGATCGATTTGATATTGCAATTAAAAGTTGTGTTCTGATTGCAGATCAACGCCACTATAATTGTGACTCCGTACAACGGGACACAAAAGGCTGTGTTGCATCAGTGATTAGTCACGCTGACAGTTTGATAGGAGACATCGAATGTCTCACTGCTACTCACTCTACCGTTCTCCTGTATGTCACAGTTCATTGCGTTGGTGCGATGATACTGCGTTTTCAGTCGTTCTGTGATCGGTGCGCACCTGGGAGAAAACGGGGGGGTAGGACGGCATTGTACCTCCCGCGTTGCACGTCTCTCTTACAGCTTCGGATACGGAGGACAGCCGCCGCGGCTCTGACAGGGACAAAGCCCTCGTCTGTTCTTCCCTCTGAATTTACTGGTCCTAAGCCTTACCTTTCGCTGGCCGCAAACCTTTAGCGGCACGCCTGCCAGACGTCTGAGCCACTCGCCCGTAACGCCTGCAGGGAGATGGCCGCTTGGACTTGGCGCCGTCCTCCACACCAAAGAACCATTCAGTCTAACTTTTTAGCAAGGCCAGCTCCAAGTTAACACTGGATGTGTCTTCTTCTCATGTTTAATGCAAAGCACAGTCTTCCCTAAACCCATTCACTCCCATTGTCTGGCAGTTCATAAAGGGAATTTCTGGCAATTGAACTTAGCAGTGGGCTGGTCCTCTGGTCCGCCACTGGGGACAGGCAGAACACAAAGTATGCCAAACACAATTCAAGTCCATGCCCTTTAGAATGGAGTACTCCATGAAGCGTATACAGCATCCTGTCATGGCCTTGATCAAAGACGGCTGCGGTTCCATTGTTTTGCGAAAGTTAGTGGGAGTGAGAGCAGCGTCTCTGCAGAGCTCTAATATCAATTAGCCCTTTGCCAGTTTTCCTGGATGTTACAGAAGTTTGCTGTCCCCCTTGGCCTTGCTTAAAATGCAGCATAAATTCCATAAATGGAAAAATTACATCCAGTAAATTAAGTGTCCTGGAATGAAGGGTGTACCTGAAGTAGCTTGTAAGTGTTTATGATCTATGTGACTCTGGGTTATAATCTTTTCTCTGTTTACATTTGGCTGTTAAACGCCCACCTCAGCATCAGCCAACATATAGGAAATGCATGAATTCTTTTTTTGTGTGTATAAGTGTTAAACTATGGTGTCTTAAGCAATAGTCAGTTTTTTCCTATACCCCTCTCTGGTTCCTGTGTCATACTGCCCTGTGTTTTCCCATCCCATCATTCTGGGACAAATGGGTTGAAAGGCTGACTCCTTAACTTGAGGACAGGTGAACAGAAAAGCTGGGATCAGGTTTGCTACTCTGACTCCATGCTGATGCAGACAAAGGGGATGGTCAGGCCACCATAATTTATGTGCTGATAGATGGAATCATCTAGTCCTTACACACTCTTGTCCAAGGGCACTTTAAGGCTGTTACTTAGTTGTTTTCCTTTTAGGTATGTTTGTGTATTGTGTGTGTGAGACCAAGCACCATGTTATGTTGACTATTCTGCCTGCTACAAAAATAGGCATCAGAGCACCCATTTGCCCATTTTCCTAATTTATTAAGAATGTAGAACATAGGCCTCGAGCTTTCCCTTACTTGGGAGAGTTAAATTTTTTTTTTAATGATTCTGCAAACTGTTAGTCTTTAAATGTTTACCATGTTGCATTGTTTGCTAACTGCAGTAGCCCATATAGAGGGAGCTCATGTTTGCAGCCTTAATCTGGGGCGTGAGATGAGTTCTGTGCCTCAGTCATCTGTACCTCTGTGCTCAGGCCATTTATCAGGAAAGCCAAACAGGGCAGAAAAGCAAACAGAGGCTCCAGAGCAGCACTTTCCGGATTGGATGCTTAAAGAGGGATGGTTTCATTGGAATGGTGCATGGACAACTTAGTGGACATGGTCAGGGCAAGGCCTGTCTCTGTGGCAATGCACATACATCTGTTCACGACAGGGACAAGGGTGAGGGCTGCCTCTGGTTCCAGAATCACGGCCGATTTGTACTGGAAAGGACAAGTGATGTGAATGAAAATGTGCTGCGCCTCTTTGCCATGATTCCTTAGATGTCGGTGGCAGTGCCAACACATCTTCCACTGCCCTGTTTACTGTGTCTGCTTTGACCGGACGTGAAATGGTTCTTCTTCAAGTTAAATGAAGCTTTTTTGTGGGAATAAGACCAGGATACATGTTGAGCCCCCCCACCCCCACTCCCCAAATTCAAGTGCTCTGAGTTTCCTGCAACATGATCTCACTGAGCGTGTCACATGCGTGGCACTCAGGAGACTTGTGCCCTGCACCTGCTCGAGCTTGCGTTTGGCTGTGGTGACTTCAGACGGTCGTTGACCTCAGTTACACGTCCACAGCCGGCAGAGGAAACGGCTGCAAAGCCAGAACAATAGACATCCAAGACTGCCAAACTCATTGCGATTTCCCTTCAACTACAACTTACATCCCCCCCAACTCACTCACACACACACACTCACACACACACAACCCCCCCAACAGGTGCCCCATGTTTGTCTCAGCACCGTCATTGGCATCTGGGTTATGTAGCGACTTCCTGTTTATCATATTCTAAACCATTTCCTCTTCTGAGAACAGAGCTGCTGCTGTCACGTGCTGTTTCAGAGGTGTCCTTATCATGGCCGGTGTCCTACTTCTCTCCATGTTAGCAAACCTTGGTACCCTCTTAAGGACTCATGTTCATTCTTTCCTCTTCTCCCTCTTTTAGTACTGCTGAGTCCTGGACATAAAGGTGTAAAGTGAATAGCTGAGGTGAAGTTATTGTATGATGTCATTACTGACTACTCCACTCAGACCAAAGATATTCTTCCTGTGGGAGTCAACGTGAGAAGTCTGGGACGGAGGTGTCTGCAAACTTCCTCCCTCGCTGTGTTATAATGCTAACATTTATAAGATGGCCTTTAACCTTCCTTATCCAGGTAATGTAAAACGTTGCTATCAGAGATGTCTAGAGGCAAAGGAAGGACGTATGGGGAATACCCTGAGCGCACAGACTCTAAGTATAAAGCGATTACTTGAGACAGGTGCTTCCTTTACATCAGCTTTACCAAAACAGTACTTAACGCTGACAGTCTGCCAATGCTGAGGCAATTAGCAGGCACAGCCCAAGAGACATGTCTATTTATACAAGCACAGCAGCCAGCCAGCCAAGTAAATGGTAGAGCCCTCAGATGATGGTGACGTAGACTGCTCCTTCACGTTCCATGCATTGCATGATGACCAGAACTGCGTGCTCCCCACTCCTCTTGCATGCTCCCTTTCCTATTTATTAGCACCTGGTGCCTGGTTGTACCATCGAGATTTCTGCTCATCGCTTGCCGTCAGCGCACACTCGGAGTCTAAGACATCCCCCCCAACCCCCTTAACACAAGTGTGATTTACAGCCATGCCTGAAACACAGCACCCACATTGTAACTTATGCCACTCGGGACAGCGTGATGTTGAAGTTGAAACCGGGCTCACGTCTGCAGATTGGACCGATAGTAACCGCATAGTAACTGCACTTTGTTTTGGCCACACCCCGAATAAACCCAAAGTGAGATTGTATGTCTGGCACTTTGAGGTCCCTGTGAATGGACGTTGGTGTGGAGCCAGTGCACAGGCAGCCAGTGTGTTGGGACAGAGCCCCCGTTGTAGCAGTGGCTCTAAATGAAAGGCTTGGATAGGGAGTGAGGAATAGCTCAGGGCTGAATACACACACGCTTCAATATTTGTCTGCAACAGGCCATAGATTACAGTGACTCTATGAGTATTTCATAGCCCCACGTGCTGATGTTTCCGCCTAACAGGCTGCGGATTACAGCTGTCATATCAGTATTTTGTTAGGCATGCCCTCTGACATTTCTGTGTAAGAGACTGATATTAGATCAGCATTTCATACACACTCACTGATGATAATTGGCTGCAGAGTGCCTTTGCATCAGTGCCATGACAGGGCCAGTTGTTGTCGCGGTGATAGCTCTAGTTTCCCTTTACTCCATAATGCTCCATCTCTGGGGAGAGTGTGGAGTTGCAATCAGGAAATATGAATTTTTCTTCCCCTCTGGAAGGGGGGGGGGCATTGCTTCGAGCTGGTATCTCCTATGCAAGCTCTCTTTAATCTCCCATCTGGTGGTAATTTAGCGTCATTTACACTGGAGCACAATGTTTACTGTAATAGGGATGACAATTACTCCAGCTCCTTATCAGTGGATTTGTGTATGCATCAGGGGAAATGAGCTTTAAGAGCAAACTACCATTTAACTAATTGAAATAGACCTGTACTGTTTCTGTCTTTACTTGCAGGTTACATATACTGTAGCAAAAGTATACTGATAAAAAAAAATAGAGAGAGAGCGATTGGATTAGAGTAACCAGTTGAGTGCTTGGCAGATAAATCTACCCTTCCTGGAATTAAAGCATGAAAACCCATTTATTAGAGAATTAGGTTTCTCGATAATGGGTGAGATATAGAGGGCTATGGCTGGCCCTGAAGAAAAAGGATCCTGCATTTCCATTCCAGGAAGACCTTTTGTGGACAGAGCGTGCTGGACAGGCTGCAATTTCAGTCCCAGAAAAGGAGTCTGAATTTACTGTACATGTTGCCTGTGTGATGAAAGCCTTCCTGAATCATTTCGCTCGGCCAAATTGCGGGTTTCGTCCTGGTGACAAGCAAGCTGTGACGGTTCCAACTTCACCAATGGTGGAGCTTCAGGATGATGTTCTGCCGAGAGTTGTGGCCTGTGCTGTGGCAGCTGCAATGCTCGGGACCTTGGCCTGACCCATCTGAGTCCACGGGGACGCCAGCTGGACCTCATCGAGCTGGCCTGGCAGCTCCAGTCACGAGGCCTGCTCTTGCTGATGGTGCACAAAACAGGACGCAGGCAGAGAGGAGGCAGCGCCCAAGGCCAGTGTGTTTGTGACGCGGGAGAGGGACACGAGGGGGCCAGCACTTGTAAAACACGCTCCCCCACAAGCCGCTCAATGATGAAGATTGTATCGCTTGCAGTTGTTCAGTCATGTTTGCAGTATCGTCCCACGCATGGCTTTTGGAGGGCCGGCGATCTGACTGTCTTTCAGGTGTTAACCCTGAGCTGGGCTGATGTGACACTTTGGAGACAGAGACCTGCTGCAGTGTTACGGTTGACATGAAATGGCTCTCCATTCCGTTACATGAGAGGGCACAGAGAAGCTGCCTCAAACTGTACCTCCCCCTTTGATTGCTGAGGCATGGTAGTCTTTGAATGCTGTTTTTTTATGTAAGAGGATAACTTTGAGTATATTTTCCCACATTACTCGCGATTCCTGATACGAATGCTGGTGGCTGTGTACACGGCCTGTCGCGTTAGGAGGTGCACACACAGAGGCTGGTAAGACACTGTTTAATTTTCCCACTTGTGCATCTTCTCTTGGCCCGAGGTCAGCTGTGTGCCTCCAGCCGTCTTCCACATGCTCCCTGCCCCGACTTTATTAAAGCATTACTTTCCATCAGAGGCCAGTGGCCTGGGACGTGCAGTTTCCCCAGAAAGTCCGAGGCGGGAGGTGGAACGACTCCTGTAGCTGTGACACCTTCACCCGGAGACAGCAGATGGGGGTGGAGCAGGCATGTGTGAGGGGTTTTGTCCAGAAGAGCCTCAGAACTACAATACACCATCATCTGGCCTAGTCTTTGAAGCCGCTCGCTGTCAACTTTGTTTAGTTTAGCAAGGCAGGGTGAACGGGGGGGGTTCACATGGGGTTACTCATAGCACTTGTCTGAGTGGTTAAAGCTCTAGTCCACGCCAGATTTGCCGTGCATTCCCGCACTTCTCTGATGGCAGAGCAGACAGCCGCTGCGGAAAGAATGACTGAATGTCACGTCCCATTTGCCCTGCGATCTGAGAAGTGTGATACCACAAGGCCGATGATGAACATCTGTGGATTGGCTCCACATAGTGTCCATCCACACTTGCCCATCCCCGCAATTCAATATAAGGGCTTTGGCCCTATTTTCTCATTGTTATAAAGCAAAGCTTTTAACACTGAGAGTGGTTATTTGGGTCCTCACCAAGTCCAGCGTGGACCCATATATCCATCCATCCATTCATTATCTTAACCGCTTATTCCTGGTGAGGGTCGCGGGGAAGCCTGGAGCCCATCCCAGAGCACATAGGGCGCAGGGCAGGGGACACCCAGGGCAGGGCGCCAGCCCACCGCAGGGACCCATATAAACTCTTTATATTAGAAAATACACTCTCAGTGTTAGGTTAACACTGCCAGTCTTTCTGTGTAGTGCCCATAACATGCCACAGGCTGGGTATACAACAGCCCGAGCTTCTCGAAGCTCTCGTAAACTGTGAACACAAACAGGGATGGCATCATGAGTCTGACTCCCACACGAGTCAGTGAGCTGCACTCCTGTTTTAGAGCGGAAGGAGGGGCCGTCAGCCAAGAACGCAGCCTGTGTTCCCAGAGTGCCTTGCCCGTTCGTGACACCGGCATCCCTTATGGACCAAATGGGGTGCCTGCAGGATGTTGACGAGGCATTACGTGTTTGTCCGACGGGGGCAGCGTTCTGGTACTCCTGAATATGACTGGCGGAACACAAGGTTCTTTCACGCGCTAGTGCAACAGAGCTGGACACACATCTGAAGACTTCAGAGGGAGGCCGTCCTGTGTGTGACCATCATACCTGCCAAAAATAATATTTCAGCAAAGCTGTTTTGTCACTCAGACTACAGCTTGATTATCACAATAGATAAAATCTTGTCTCAACTCCAATGCAGGACATGAATTTTATAACAATTATGCTGCTTGCTCACCTTTTGTTTATAGCCTCGCTGACTTCTACTAAAACGGCTATTTTATGGATAATTATACAGTTGGGTGTACTGTTTATACAGCTGAAAGTTTACTTGCATGTTTGAGGCTCAGCTCTTCACAGAATATGAGAAATGGATAAAAATATGAGGGAATACCCGGCGTAGATCCTGACCTACACCTCAACACATTATGGCAGCTGAGAAGTCTACCTAAACAGCCTAGATATTCTCAGGCTGTTATAATTTTTTTCCAGTCTCACGGAAGGAGGAGAAAACGCCTCTGTGTTCTGCAGCAGGCCAGCTTTATGTCAACTCTTTTTCTTCAAGCTTGCAAACTAATTACAAAAATCTTCAGCAACCATGAATTACCTTTGCTCTAAATGTCAGTGCTATAATCTCAACGTATTACAGAGACATTACCTAATGTCTTGGACTCTACACATTACATTTTTACCTTTTTAATATTATTTTTGTTTCTGTCAAAACATAAAGCCATTTTACAGCCCCATTTAGCAGAAAATTAATAGTTGGAGATGCAGCAGATGAGCAAACTAGTAAGAGCATCCCAGCTAAGTGGGAAATGAGTGGGAAAGAGCCCTAGATCCCTGTAGGAGCTGAGGCAACAAACCCTGATGTTGACATCAGTCCCAGAGAAGAGTATGATGGACTCCTTTTGTATTTATGGGGCTTGTATGCTGTGGTTGGTGGCAGACACTGATCGAGACAAATGTGCCTGGACTGTTTTGCTTGGCTCTTGTTTGTTTGCTTTTTCTCTCCCCCCTCCCTCCGCCAACAAGCTTCCTGTCCCGCGTCCCACAGAAGAAGTGATTAAGAGATTAAAAGTGACATGGCTCAGCTGTGGGGGAGTCAGGAGCCTCTGTCCACAACGGCAGGCATCGGGGGGTGGGACGTCCTGGAAATGAGGGTATACGGTGAGACCCCCCCCCCACCATGTCCCCACCCACTAAACGAGGGGCTTGTCCAAGGAAGCGCTTCGGCAATCTTGATTGTTCCTGCTTTAAACAGGCTAAAGTGAAAGTGATTTGTACAGCACAAGAGCCGTGGCTGCTGGCCATGGTGTTGGAACGAGAGCTCTAGTGAACAGATATCACCGTGACAACCAGTATGCTTCCTTCCTGCCACTTGGTATAGTCCTACAGTAGGGACATTGAGGATTTGCTTGTGTGTCACTTTAACAGATTGTGCAGAATGTCCCCAAAAACCAGTGTGCTTCCATAAGAGGTGTTTAGGTCTAAGGGCAGGGTGACCATGTGTGCATCGCTATGGAAACTACAGGGCAGCACATGATGGAGTGCAGGACCTGACATTGTCTGAACTGTTGGCATCTTCATTAGCTACTCAGAATGCTTTCTGACTGTAATCCCTGCCCCATTTGCGGGTGACTGCGTGCTCGACATGAAGCACGGGAACAGCACTGTGAGGGTGGAGTCAGGTCCGAGGGGTGAGAGGGGGGAGGCAGGGCTACGTGAGACTCCCCACACTGCCTGCTGCATTGCCAAGTTTCAGGGGCAGCTGGCGCTCTCCTCAACAATGACAGGGGCCAGGCAGCAGCAGCAGGCAGACACGCCCGAGAAGCCACAATCATCAGAGGATTAGAGCCTGACAGGGCCCTCGGCGTCAGGAGCTAAGCAGGGCTTTTAAAACATCTTGCCTTGCCGGGGTGGGGAACCGCAGGCGTGCAGGCTTGTGGAGTCGAACTAAAGGATGCGCTGGCTGCCCCAGAGGCCACGTATCTTGGCCAAGATGAGACTTCACTCTGTGGTGTGGGGGTCAGGAATCTGGGAAATGCCCTTGAAGGCTTGAACACGCTCAGTGTCTAACTAATGAGAAATATCCCGGGATAGCTGTGATGTCCGCCTTACTGCAAAGGAGTAGGGCTCAGTTTTATCCAGTTTTTAATTTTAATGTAATCTGTTATAGAAAAACATTTGATTTATTGTGGGCACTCTGGCCATTTCTGAAAACATAAGCAGTTGATAGTGACAGAGAACAGTCTCCGGGGTGGAACGTAAACACGTATGGCTGGCATCAGAGCAAAGTTCAGATGTACACTGGCCGACTTCGTCCCATCGCCCTAGCTTTTTTTCCCAGAATTCCTCAGATAAGACCCACCTGCAGTGAGCACAGGCTACCATGACGTCGCTCTTGGCTGTAGAGCCACGTGCCCCCATATACTCCCTGCCCCGCAGGGCACAGCGATGCTCTTTTTATCTCTGCAGAATGTGCGGTCACAGTGTGTGAAAACTCGGGTGCGTGCTGTGTCCATCGCACTACAAACTGAAAGGCAGGGCATGCTGAGAGAGTGAGGCGGTAAGTTTGGGAACATGTGCCAAGCACCAGCCTCACATTGCCAGCTAAAGAAAGGCCTCCAGTTCAATCCTCAATAAGTTGAGTGCCTGTGGTTTTTGTCACGTTCCCAGGAAACCAGAGGCAAGTGATATGATGTGCAAGGATGGTGTGACATCCTCCCTTGTCCTGGGTTGCTGTGTTGACTTGTGCCACAATGGCATGCCTACTGACAGTAAAGGCAGCTGAGCGAAAGCCACAGGCCTACTTTTCCCAGAATTTCCCTCTTTACACTACCCCACAAACCAGGGCTTCCCCATGAACGCACTGCAGGTCAGGTCGCAGAGTATCCATCACCAAGGGTGCTGAGGGTCATAGACATGAAAGCAGGGTTCTGCTGAAGATGGAGGATTTTTGAGAAGTGCATCATTTACTGTTTGCCTTCTTTGACTGTGGTTGCCCTGCACGCAATATTTAAGAGCCAATTTCCTTGACGTAACTCTTGACATCAGGCTAATTTTCTGAGAAAAATGTGCTTTTTGTCATTTGTAATGAAGAAATTTTGAATAGAGAAAACATTGTGAAAAAAAAAGTTTATGACAGTCAGCCCTGAATCTGCAGCTTGTAAGTTGACAGGACAGTTTTCATCAGGATGGGAACTACGTGCTGCACTGTACATCTGTGCCACTAGAGTGCTCTGTTGATTTTGAGTTGGTCACACTCAAATCGAATTAAATAGCGTACAGCTACAACATTTCATGCGTTCATATATCCGGATATAATTTTATATACCTGTGTATTTGGACATGAAACACAGGCTGTAATGCTTTTGAAATGCACTGGAGTGAGTTTGCAACTATTAAAACAATCCTGGGTTTGCAGCTATTTGGTGACAGGTTTGTTTCCTGAAAGTACGCACTACTACCATCTTTAACTGAAGCCATTTAGGCAACAGGGCACAGGGGTCATCCAATGAATTGATAGAGCCATTGTTCTTTTACAGTATTAATGAGGTTTTTTTCTGTGTGTTTTTCTTTTTTTCCCCAGAGTCTTCCTTCACTGAGTACCAACAGCACCTTTGAAGGTAAGAAACTGCCCAACACCCAACTGTCATTGAACTGAACACAGCAGTGTCCTGTAGCCAACGTCATGAATATCTTTACACTCATAGACACTCCCCTGTAGCCAAATGAAAAGGTTAAACTCATAATTTCCAGATGTCTTTTTTGTGGACAAAGACAGTCCAAGTTCGCTAATTATGAGTTATGAATTATGAGAAATGGATTGCATCAGACATAGAGATCACGCACATTCCAACGTGTGTTTCATAACGATGCGTGGCTGCTTTTAACCTCCAGCCTTTAATCAAAGCAATGTAGTGCTCTAAAAAGCATCTTGGTGACAGAGGGGGGTGGGGAGGCCGGTGAATTAGGCTTTGCTACAGCCAGAACATTCATTCTCGGGGCAAAGAAAGTGAGATCAGGCTAAAGATATTCTAGATTTTGACAAAGGTAGGAGGATGCTGGTGTTGTTTTAGCTTGGGCTTAGTACAACCAAGCAGAGACATATCAGGACGTTCATGACATTATAAATCCTAAAAGTGTGGTGTTACTATGGTTACCATATTATCAGATTATCATGTTCTTAGACCGCATGCTTACAGGAGGACTCTGCCCCCAGATTTTAACATATAGCAGGTCAAGTGCCAGGGTGTGGAACACCACAGGTGAGCCTAGCTCAGGGAAGATCAGATGTGTGCTCAGACTTTGCCCCTTCTGTATGACTTGCTTTGCTTGTCCTGCTGCTCCCGCCATTTTTTTTACCCACATCTCCTCCCCCTTTTTGAACTAACACCCAAGCTGTCCGATGGGAAAAGAGGAAATCAGTTTCTCACAGAAACAGGGAACCACTCTTCCAGCCCAATGCCCCATGGACATTTTGGACATGAACCTTTATGACCCAAGCATTAGCATTAAGTTAGTAGGAGTTAGCATTAATCCCATCACATGGCCAGGGACGCGGCCTTATACGCAGGTCTCGATGCCTATTGGCTGTGTAACTTTGAGTGATGGCGACGGTATGTTGTTTCAGTGGTGCCATTCCAAGATGTGTGGGAGCGGAGCTTCTGTCGCACGATTGAGAAGCTGGTGGATGTGGTCCAGGAGTATCCTGGGGAGGTGGAGCACATCTACAGTCCCTCCTGCGTGCCGCTGGTGCGCTGCGCTGGCTGCTGTGGAGATGAGAACCTGGAGTGTCGCCCTACAGATACTTACAACGTCACCATGCAGGTGAGGCACGCTCTTTCATTGCACTGTCCACCAACTCCAGCGCCGCACTCCTGTTCTCACAAAGCAAAACATCTCAAAGTCACTCTGCTGTAATTTAATAAATGCTCAAATCAGACTGGATTCTCCAGCATGGGAGAACAGATGACAGGCCGGATAAGCACCGTCACCGTGTGCGCCAATTTGAATAAAACCCGCCTCCTCTCTTCTCAGCTGCTCAAAATCAAGCCAGCAGAGGCGCACCGGCAGTATGTCAACATGACGTTTGTGGAGCATAAGGCATGTGAATGTAGGTAAGAGAAAAGGCGTCTCCATGTCTGCGGGCAATCTGGCAATTTGAAGAACACTACCTCCTCTGAGTTACAAAGTTACGCTGTGCTGTGGTTTCATCCAGACAGTTTAGACGCACATTTTCATTTGGCTCTGCACTAATTAACGTGAATCACATGGAAGACATTCTGTCACTGGTACTAATAACAACAAAGACATGAGTAACATTTGGGTTGATAAGTTTATGAACGGTTGTGACTTGGCGTGCTCATGGATTCCGAGTATTGTTTTACTTTTGTCCTGCAGCATGCATTATGGGTAAATTCTCACTTAACATGTGTTTCCTTTGCGTCCACAGACTCAAGAAAATGAAAAGTGGAAGGTAAGCAGAAACATCAGCGGCAATTGTGGTCTACTGCTACCTTTAGCACTTTGGTTATAATTGTTGAATGTTTTATTGCCTGGCAGACAAAGACAAAAAGGACGAGGGAGGAAGAGAAAGGAGAGACGGAGAATGAAAGATTGTGAAATGTAAGCATGACAAGTCTGCAGTTAAAAATAACTGACACTCGAACATCAATACCTCTCTGAAGGGGGGGTCCACATGAAAGAGATGAACTTTATTACAGCAGCAGCGATAATATAATACCCATACAGAACAGCTCAGAAATCCAAACGCCATAAATTAACTGGATCTGTTAAATGCCCTTTCGTCGTGTATTTGTCTTTGGGGAGCCTAAAAAGAGATTTTTCTGGTGACTTTGAATTCTGAATGTGACAATAATCCTGAAACCTGACAACACCTGAAATTCATGCTTCCAAAGGAGAGACAGGGATGCAGCATTTGTTATGTCAGATAATTTCTAAACCTGCATAGTCTGAACTGTCTTGTGCTGCAGCTTAAATAGAGTCTATATGTGAACCCCGGTATATATTTTTTTCTGTCCCACAGGTGTCAGCCACCCCGCAGGTAACTGAAGCCCTGCCCCCACCGTGACCTCAGTTTCTATTTATTTCCCTCTCAGCGTCAACAGCACCAGCAGATTCCTAAGCACTTTTTGGATACAGTGTCACTCCTTGCCCAGAACTCAAGTGACAGGGTTGTCACTGTGATCGGGCCAGAGGTGGAATGGGGTGGGGTGCAGCAGTGGCCACGAATTGGGGGTGACTTGCATCTCCTAGAAGATTCTCAGATTGAGCGCCAGAATGAAGGACACAGCTCATGATTGCAGACTGAAATGGCAGCCCAGAGAAAAAAAAAAAATATATATATATACGTATGTGTTCATTATAATTATTACTGACTGTACATGTCTAAAACCAGTATTTATTACTAAGAATAGAAGTAACACGTAAAGAAGTATATCAAAAATCATGATCTAAGGATTTAAACCATAGTCTACTCACAGACTTATCAATCAGACGGAAGTTACTTATGGCAAAGTAAAGACCTTAGGCAGGTGTTTTCAGTCATGATCATGGAGGACCCCAGTGGGTGCAAGTGTTTCTTCCAACTAATTTATTCATTTTAATTTGACTACTGTCTAAGTCAAATATCAGTTACATAGTTTCTTCCTTATCATATTCATCTGTTTGTTCTTAGTTCTCTTAAATTATTAGAAGCAACACCTGTAAATCTGTCACGCTTTTAAAACTGTTATATTTATTGAAAATGAATAAAGCTTGTTGAGAATTTCTGGATTGACACAGTGATTACAGAAAAAAGTCAATGTTTCACTGAGATTAAAATTCAATTAAATGCATAAATTGTGTAAAACAAAAACCTGGACCTACTACCACCCTCCAGGACCCTGACTGAGAACTCCTGCCTTAAGGAAACCAGACGGTTTATCCCTTCAATCTTTTTGTGTATAACTCCACTAAGGGTTCTGTCCTCCAGTTTCTATCCAGTCAGAAGCATATATGATATTAATGAGAAGGGTCAAATGTGTAATGTTATGTATGATAAAGAATTATCTGCCACTGAAACTTTACTAAAATAACTTACGTGACATGGGTTCAGTGTATGTCTGCGTTCAGCAACCCAAGGCTATTCAAGAGGCGTCACCTAGTGGCCATGGTGTTGTACGACAAAAGGTTTGCTGGTTTCTAATCTAATATATTGTAAAATAAAAATAATAATAAACTACATCATTAAACAGACTGAAGACGACATCACAGAAGAGTGAAAAAGGTTGAATAATTATAAATGCAATATTTTAAAACATTTAACAATGGAATTAATTTTAAAATGCACTTCTGTCTGTTTCGGTTTAATAGTAAATTCTTGCCATTGTCTTGAGTTATATTCTGAATCCAAAAACAGCTACAATCCTAGTGACGGTGCCCTTGGCGGTGTTACCGGTGGGGATAACTTATTTTTGTGCATTTATGCACAAAAACGTGAAACGATGAAATGCGAAAGAACTGCCCATATCTTTTACGTTTCAGTACCGTCTCAAAATTACAAATTGTTGTCTTTTTGGCCAACATGATGTTCCCAATCTCGCTGCTCTTCATGAAGTGATGCTTCTAAATCTCTACAGGACGCCTTTGTCTCGGTACAATTTTAATTTTATGTCGCCAGTTCTGGGTACGGGGAGACAGCGTGAGATCTAGACTCTACACTGTGCTACACTGACGAGTTCCTAATTATCGGATCGTTCTAAAGGTGATGCCTTTTTTATCATGCCCCGTGCACAGCAGGTAAACACTCTGAACCACACGTCGTAGGATACAGAAAGAGAAGGTTACGGAACGCGTTTTTTTTTTTCTTCAAGCCTTTTTTAAACAGCTGGGTGTTCTTTATTTATCCTTCCTCACAACTGGTTCAACTACAACAAATATCATCTGTAATAAAGGGAGTCAAAAATGTGTGTTGATTTATGACGCGAGACAGGTCCCGAAGACGATGTGTGTATAATGTATATTGTACATATAAACAAATAAATACGACGGTTAATAAAGATGCAGTATATTTAATACAGTACTGTGTGCCTCACATTTTCGTGAATAGCGGGGAAATACACCTGTTACATCCCTAAGGTGGGAATGAAGTCCCACTACAGTTTCCCCTAAATAAGCGTCCACATTCCAACATAACTCAGGGACACACTTGGCGGCTGCCACTGGATGATGCCCATTTTAAGTCGTCTGCATGTTTGCCATCATGTCTGTAACTCTAGTGTTGTACAGAGTTCATTTGCATGAGCCAAATTTGTTGGGATGAGGCTGATTTTAGTTAAATTATTTCACAACGAGTTGTGAAACTCGTGTTCGCACAGACGTTTGCTATAACCATCTGAAGGCTACCCAAATTCAGCATCTCGAAGTCATCTGCCAGGCTTCGACCAAAATAGGAAATCAGCGGTCGTCCCTTTCGCGTGCGCCCCGAGTATCGGTGAACTTTACTGATTTTGTCTTGAATCGGAGGAGTATTCCAAGCAAAAGGGACGCTGGTGTTTCCCACCTGCAGAGTTTCTTTAGCACGTTCAATAGCCAAGTTCGTCCGGTTTCATTAACGCAACGGAACATGGACGAAACCGTGCGCAAAACACCAACGGAATTTCGCAGAAAATCTTGATACATCAAGTAAACAACACTTGTACCATCAGTCACTTACAGAATGGATAAAACGCCTCAGCAGCTATAGTTTCTTAAATCACAGTATAACAAAGGAATAACACAACAATTCCTCCCAAGGCGTGTAAATAGAGCATACACACTTGATTATGCGCACATTTCTCTACACGTGCAATTGGAACGCAGAAGTACAGCGTTTGGCTCTATAGCCGGGGGGTTTGTCACAAAGTGAAGACAATTTTGGGAAAATTAAGTTCAAAAGATGAAATTAAGGGTACCTCCACTTCACAATCCAGATATCTCCATCTCTTTAGGCTCTGGACCACAACACTTTATTTGTTTGTTTTCATGTTGGTGGGTAATCGTGTCTTTCACCAAATCACACACAAGCACACGTATTTGTTATTATGTGTAGATTAAATCAGGACATAAATCTTGCGCACGTAGACTAAGGTCGCAACTGTAAACAAATAAAGGTTCGTTTTAATATGAAGTGTTTCCTGGAGCTCCCCCGCCACCACATTGACAGCTTTACTTTTATTTCGAGGAATATACGTGAAGCTCTGACTGTATTTTTTTCCATCGGGAAATAAAGTAGTCGGAACAAAGAAAATTATTTAGTTCTTGTTGATGAAAATTACTGCAATATCCAAACTATGAATTGTGATTTTTAAAGATAAGACTCTAAGTCTCTAAATGTGAATAGAGGAACAATGATTAAATCTAAGCATGGTCAGAACAATGATGTAATGTTTCCAACATGGATTTTATGTGTATTGCTGGTAATACGCTAAATATTAGTTAAACTAACGCGAACGCAACTTGTGCTTGTACTGCTGTACATACCACGTTGTATAACAAACACAATTGACAGGCACGGCCCACCGCATGCGAGAACACTTTGTTCCATTAACTGCACTGTTAGCAAGTAGGTCACGTTTTCTGACTCAGTGCTGTGATCTCCCACCAATAGAATAATCCGAACACTGACGAAGGAGGGGCACTGTGCGTAAAATTCATCGACTTCTTCGCCGTTGTCTCGGCAACGCCTGTTCGGCAACGCCGCAAATTGCCTCGGATAGTCGTAAACGTAAGTCGAAAGGAGGCGGATTTATGAGGTGTTATGTGTACAGCTCGGCTGTTCGGAGCAAAAGAAGCTCATAAATGACCCTTCGCGTAGCTCGTAGAGGATAAGTAACAGACGATCGTCCTCGTGACATGTGACTGTGGTGGTGGTAGTGGGTGGTTTCTTGTCCCGTGTTCTGCACCGTGTAGGTGGACCGACTCGTTGAGTACGTGACGCCAAGGGCCGGACAAAACAGAGACGCCACACACCGAGCCTGTATGACGGTGAGCCCTGTAAATACCTTTGCGTTGAATGCATGAAATTTGTTTGGAATGCTTGCCACGATCCACCTCTCAAGTTCTCTTATTTACACGAAATATTCCCTTCGTGGCTATGATTTCTGCAGTATTGAAATGAAATGACATATGCAATACTAAAGCCATGGTTATAGCCGTGTGGCCGCCTGTCATCCGGGAAGCTCTTGTCCATGTCTAAAAGGTCTGTTTATCTCCGTTGTACATAATCGTTATTTAATGTAAGAATTACTTAAAAAAAAAAAAAAACCCAATTGCTCGAACGTAAGCGTTACGAAACGATCTGATCGACGTTGCTTGGTTTCTTTAATTGCGATGCAGGAATATAAATCGAAAGTGTGTGGTCGGCTGCAATGTAGGTCCTTTACTGTTAGGTGCATTTGTGTTTCGAAGCGGATTACGAACGTGTTTTAATACACAGCCAAATTCAAAATGGTAAAACACCGTTCAAAGTTTTTAACATTGCCGATTTTTTGAGTTGATAACCTCAATCTTGCTTCTGAAAAAGGAAAAAAATAAATTGTAGCTTCCAAGTCGGACCCATTAAAATCCGATGAGGTTTTGCAGCATAAACGATCAGACTGTAGGTTGAGATTAACATGCATTTTTGAGGTAATCTGTTGTTACCATATGATGTTATCACTGTTTGTCAGATTGCCCCTGCATTGAGGGAGATGCAGTTCCTGTGAAGGAGGGGGATACCAGAAGCAGCAACAATGAGCAGCATGACCAGTGTGGAAGGTCACAGGGCACAGAGCAGCGGCATGGACAACCTCACAGTGTCCAAGGCTGAGCCAGAGAAGGACTGTGCTTTCTCAGGTGTGTCTGCCCAGCTGCTACATGTTTCATCCCCCAGCCCAAGAAGCAACTGCTACCTTCTGTTGTGTATTTAGTTTTGACTCAGAAATGGGTCACATTCTCCTGTACTGTATCTACTGGCTGTATCATTGACAATCTTTTTTTCTTCTTAAATAACTGGGCTTACTATGCGTCATGGTCATTGCCATAGCTACTTGCCCCCCCCCCCCCATTTGCCTGTGAAGTATCAGGCAGCTCAAATGAATCTAGGAATTGACCCATATTCTTATCTGTGGTATCTTGCTGTCTCATTGTTTTATTCCTATCAGGTATTTGTGCTGTTGCCTTTATGTCTTGAAGGGTTGTGTTCTGGCCTAAAAAAAATGTGTGTATAATGTATCCTTGGCAGGGCCTTTTCTTGTCAGATTTGCTTTCAAGTAGAAATGCTGCACCATGACATTGAGTGTAATGTTTTGAAGATCTGTACATTGTAGCATGTTGGCATGGTTGCATGAGGAGCTGGAGTTGCCCTCGTTCTCGTTCCTGACTGCCGTGTTCCACATGTGACCTAGATACCAGTTCTGGATACCTGAGTGCAGTGGACCAGACGGACTCGGAGGACGTGGGGCGGACATCGCAGGCTGGGCCCCGGATGGCAGTTGTGGCCAATCCCTATCCCAACATGTCTTCAATGATCATCATGAACAATGTGGTCCTGAAGCAGGTATGCCCCCGCCATCGCCAATAGGGTTTGTTTACTTAACTATAGCCCTTGTCCTGACCTATAGCCGCGTTTCTTCCATATGGTTCCCCCACCCACAGCAAAATGCTCCCCCTCCAGCGGTGAAATCCTGGGGCTTCCAGTCTGCTCTGGAGATGCTCCCCCAGCCACAGGTGGTCTTCCTGCAGCCAGTGGTCTCTGGGGGCAGGGGGACGTCTACCAAGAAGGCTCCCGCTAAGCCACGCTCCAGGAAGTACTTGCCCATACTGAAGTCCTACCCTAAAATAGCCCCATACCCTGGGGAGAGCCCCTCTGAAAAGAACGGTTCCAGTTCTTCTGAGAGAAGCAGCTCCACGTCTGGTCACGGGGGGCGCCACCGCCGGCGTCACCATCGTGAGAAGCAGTCGGGCCACACTGCTGATGGCACCAAACACTCCTCTCCAGTTTCTGTCATCCCACTGCCTGTGTCCCCCAAGCGTAGCTGCACCGCCCCAGATGGCATCGGTGCAGGTGTCCCAGTGTTGGGCAAGATGACATCTATGCCAAGTCAGGCCCCGGCTGCAACGCAGGCCCTCGCCGCGGCCCCTCTCCCTGCCACTGAAGCCAGAGCTGTTGGCCCTGCCCCTGTGCCCGCAACCCCCTCTCCCTGCAAGTGGCTGGCGGCGTCTGCTGCAGTCAGCCTCGCCTGTGAGGAAGGCGCGCTGGACGGTGGCAACAAGCGCAAACGCTTCTGCAACACTTACAATATCCTACACAGGTCGGGCTTGCTGGGCATCACACTGCGCACCAAGGAGCTGATCCGTCTGAACCGGCGCACGCAGGGCCAGCTGGACCGCTTACGTGAGCAGACCAGCCTCTTTGTGGCGGCTGTGCATAGTGGTGACCCCCAGGTGTGGGCAAAGCTGCAGCTAGCAATGCTGGAGGCTGGAACCCAGGGAGAAGAGGAGGAGGAGGAGGAGGAGCAGCAGCAGCATGGTGGGGGCACTCTGGAGAAGGCTGCCCAGGACTGCCATGCGTGAGCAAGGAGATATGATGTGCTGCAGCCTTAAACGCTTACCTGGTGGCACACTGAACCATTTGGCTCTTCCTTAGTGGGTCGGCATGCCAGTTAGGATTCAGTTGTAAGCACTGTTTAATCACTGCAAGCTTTGCGTGCCACCAGAGAGAGAGAGAGAGAGAGAGAGAGAGAGAGAGAGAGAGTGTGTGTGTGTGTGTGTGTGTGTGTGTGTGTGTGT
>JABJVR010000698.1:0-20564 GCA_025773905.1 Chitala chitala | reverse complement strand
ATGCTTCCCACCATTTTGGTCAACAGGTAATTTAAATGCTCTTCAATGTTCCACGCCCTGCCCCAAAGGGTTCAATTGTTTATTTTTGTTCCCTGATTGGACCCCCCCCCCCCCCATGCACGTGTGTATACACACACACACACACACCAGCAGGCCAGTCAATTTAGCCAAACCAAAAAACTTCATACCACAGAAGAATTTCTGCAGATTTAGCATAACTCTAAGTGCACCTCGGAAAGTAAGCACGCACAGATACTCGGCACAGCCGCAGACCTCAGTCCTTCCACGTACCATGCACAAGTCTCTGAATTAGGGCCCCACACTTCCAAAATGCTGAAAACAAAAAAATAAGAGAAGCTTTGCCATAACTGCACTGGAGAGGCTGTGAGGAGAGACCAGCTCTCTCTTTCTCAGATAAAATCCTGTAGAAATTGGTGTTAGATATGGACCCCACAGTGTCCTACCTGGCAAAGAACGAAGGCTCAGTTCTGTCTGTTCAATAGCAATTGGCTAACCAGCATGCCGATCTGTTTCTTTAAACCTGATAAGATGAGCCTGATGTTTCTCGCAGGCCTGCTGCACTGCATAGCAGTGATGTGACACCCAGCAGTGGTCATCAATGTAACCAGTAAAGTGGGGGGCGGCTTTTACACCAAAACGGAACAACTGGGGCGAGGGGGCTTCTGAAAAGCCCAACCACCGCTGTTCAAAATGAGCGAGAAAAGACCAGAGTGAGAAAAGACCAACACTGTTTGAGACAACTGGCTGTTGCACCCAGTTTTTGTCTCAGTGAAATAAAACACAAGCAGCATGGAGAACAAAGACTGCCTTACTCTGTGGTCCAGGAGACATAGTCAACCTCACTGGTACCCCTCACAAAAACTCCCTGCCACCCCCCCCAGACGACGTCTGCAAGAAACGCTTAATGTGAACCAGGCTTTGCAGTCAAAATGGCTGTCCTCAGAACTCCCGCCGTCCCCACCACATAAAGTAACATTTCAACCAGCAAGCGACCACCCCAAAAGCTTTATGTAAACATGATGGTGGTGTGAACCTGGGGGAGGTGTATTGTAGTCTTTAATCCAATGCTAATTGGTTGTAATTGCAGTCTGTCTCATTAAACTCTGGTAAATCTATAAAATGGCTGAAGCCCTAAAAAAAGTCCAATACACTGTAATTAGCCATGAAAAGTAGTAAAAGAGTTTCCCCCACCCATGACTGTCTATTCGGTCAGCAGATGGCGTGGCAGCAAAAATTATATAATTAATCAACTCTTGTACCTTTCAGATTATAAAAAAAAAATAAACTGGTGCATCATGTATTTTTTTAATCTTAGCAACGTAAGTGGATAACTAGGACACCTGTAAAAGCCCAAAATGTTCTGTCTTTTCAAGTATCTATTATTTCTGGTTTCGCATGTGCCTAAATTACACCACTGCTTCTAAAACCAGGCCAACTTCCTCCATGTGTTTTTTTTTTTTGTGAGCCACCCCCCACCACTTGGACTGTCAGAGACAGTGAGCTCAAGTTCAAGACATCCACCCTAATCTGAAAAACTGAAACATCTCTTCCTACGGTTAAAAGGGCTGCTGAAGGGCAAGATGCACCAGGGCAGGGCCAGTCACTCACCTGCCCAGGTATGAATCCCAACACCATTCAGATGATGACAGAAAGGGCTGTGAAGACCAGTGAGCGGGGCAGCTTGGTGCATGCAAGTACACGCACACACACACACCATGAGCACAAGCAGTTGAGACACACACCTGGCAGGGTGTCATCACGCCACCAACCACATCACTGAGTGACACATGGTAGTGGTATGACACAGATTACCCATTACTTTTACCAAATGACTGGCATCGCACTAGACAGCTCAAAACATTAAAAGGGAAATCTTTACAGGAAGATGACAAAAGATTACTGGTGCATTTTATCAGTAGTCCAGTTTGGAGGAAGGGTCTCCCCTGCAAAGTAGGTTTTATATGGAGTGCTCAACGCAAAACAGTTAAAACTAAATCCATCACGGTGAGGTGCTGCACCAATACGGATATCTGAAGACCCTCAATTGCAAACTAAATCGAGGCAAAGATGACCTCATTGCAAGTGTTCACTCGTTTTAAAAATCAATCCCCATTTAACAACTGGCCACCCACTAGAGTCCACCAAAAGAGTTAGCATTGTATTTCATTACGCATTTCAAATGCTTGTGTATTTACGCAGTTCCCTTTGTAGTTGGTTTCTCTTGCACCCAAAGGAGCATGCATGCAAAAATCTCATTGCATCTTTTTGCGCAACAAGAAATCTGAATTTGAACTGTCACTCACAAGTCATCACAGAGACAGAACACCTGTACACTTACTCGTGACTTGGCAAAACCACCTTAACTGTTTGTTTAAGAAAATAACTGTCATGCTAAGGCTTCTGCCATTCCAAAGAAAATGAGGTAGTCCAGCACAGGTTTACGATAGGCCATCGTGTCTGAGCAGCTCGAGAGTGCCACCTAGAGGTCAGAAATCTAACAGCCAATCCAACAAAAGGTGAGGCCAGGGATAGCTAAAGCCAGCCAGCCCAGTCTCTAAGCAAAACTGCATCACACTCCAACAGTGTGTATCGCATGGGTCAAACACACATGAAGTTATCATACAGTTTCAATATTTTCACCCATTTGTTTGCAGTTAACACATTAAAAAAATAAAAACACCCAAAATCAGATGAATACAAAGATTTATGTACAAGCAAGCAAGATCAGACAGCTGGAATGACATTTGAAAACTGAAATCTTCAAGAATTCTTGATTTCTTCATTCATACATACATATTGTATAATCCAGTGAGAGAATGCACAAAAGCTACCCAAAGTGACCTCTAGTGGCTGCTGAATGTATTGGAAATGGGAGGGGGGGGGGGTAAATCGATGCGTTCAATTATGACGTCATTGGCTATTTTTACCCGATATAAAACAAGCCAATGCATGGAGCGTGGCACAGGAAGGGAACCCTTTGACGCTCGTTGCAGATTTTGAGTCACTGGCATTCAGCCGTTCGTGCAAAGGTACAATACAACACGGCGCGTCCCTCACATGATGCGGCATAAACAGGGTGTGAACAAAGAGATCCATAACCCGTGCCTTCGCCAGTGTCCACGGTAGTGCCCGCTGTGGCACACGATTGCGGACACTTCACACAACAAGGAGGGAGGTGGAGCTGAAGCTGCCCCTGTTCATTCACTCAACTCAACAACCATTTTATTCATTTGTTGTGGAGACGCATGAACGTACACACAGGCACGTACTCGCGCGCACATGCGCGCGCATGCACAGCACGCGCAGCCCAGCCTGTTGCTACGACAACTGTAGAGGAGCGTGCCACACACTTAAGGACTTGGAGATGCCGAGTGGTACAGGAAGAGCTAAAATTTTCAAAAGAGGCTAGTGTTTTGAATGGAGCCGTCTGGTTGTCACAGCGACAGTTGCTACGGTGGCTCACATATCCCCCTTACTCCCCCACCAAAAATGCAGACTACGCACGTTTGATTAAGTTTAGGGTTGGTAAAAGCGGACTGTACCACAGGAGAAGCGCTACACAGTTATAAATAAGATGTATCCTTTTTATACCATGTGCGGATGACAAGCTCGTTTCCATAACGATGAGGTAACGATTCCTGCTGCTGGCCAGGCAACAGGCAGCAGGTGATGCAGTGCAAAAAAGCGGGAAGGTAAACAAGAAGCACTCAAGACGCCGTTTCGACAGCATACGTCACAAGGTACAGCGTGTTCTCTGGGCCGCCAAGGCCAGACACTCACTGCATACACAACGTAGGCCTCCGTCCATGTGCTGGAATACAAAACGCCCCTGAGAATGCTGTCTTGCATTTGTGTTTCAACGTAACAGTCTTAACAGTCAACGTAACTTACCAGGGGGACACAATTCCAGTCAACGGATCCTCTGCATTTCCTGAGCAAGTCAAGCCTGATGTAAATACAGCCTTTCACAAGTAGAGGGCAGCAGCACACCAGTTTTCAGCCCTGCTCGTTGAGAAAGGCCTGCGAATCCACGGCACAGGCCAAAAATATGAAAGGCTGACATGGAACTAGGGGACCGAACATTTATAACAGAAAACAGGAAAAACGGGGGAAACCTGGTCAAAAGTGTGGGAATTCCAAAAGAGGAACTCCAAAGTGTTGTGATGCTTTAAAGTAAAACAATGAAATCACAGCACACCAGGGCTACTCTCCTTCTCGAGCAGAGAGGACACCAGGTGCAGGTAGAGAGAAACAGAGCACACTGACTTTCTCCATCGTAGACTGCGACAGGTGTTCAGAGTTTTACTGCCCTTCTGAGCAGACATGAACAAGATGCTTGCAAGGTGTTGTCGAAACAGCATTTCTTTAGTGCCGCCAGTGGCAACAGGGCTTCATCTTTGAGCTGAGCAGGAACACTCACCTTTTGTGGGTGCCATATTTCTGTTTTGTCGTCACTGTTGTTGATTTTCTGTTTGTCTGGCCGCGTCACCACCCTGCAGCGAGGGCCGCTGTGGGCCAGAAATGCCCCAGAGCACATTTTGCAAGAGAACAGACATGGTTATTCACAGCACAGCCACACCTTAAAAGCAAGACACTACTTATTAAGCAGTGGGTCGTTGCTGTGGAAACAGTGGTTCTATCGCTCCATCAGTGGTGCCACTTTTTTAAACTTTCAAGTTGGCTCACTAACAAGAAAGCCAAGCTGACAATGGGAAGTGAAGTCAAATGGAGTTCTGGAACTTACACTGCACTCTTAGAGTACTGGAAACCTTTAACATGCCAGGCATCAAACAGTAAATAACAGACAAAGTAGAATCATTACTCAGTTTCTAGACTGTAATTTAGTCTTCTCAAAGTTCAGTGGATGTTATAAAAGTTCTAGTAAGAACTTGTTTCATTCCTTTAAAAAGGGTGCCATTTTAAAATATTTCTTTCACATCAAGTTTGGGCATTTTCTTGGATACTTATGTCCTGATCAAAGGGTATTCAGGAATCTGCCCAGCATAAGACAAGTGTAAAACACGTCCACATCACACTGCCACACTGATGATGACTGCTCAGTAAAGCAAGCATCTCAGAAGCCTTGTTGTCGAGTGTGTTAAATACAGGACGATGCTACAGCGCTACCTCCTCCACCACAAGCAGCCTGACTGTCCCAGCCATGTTTCCCATTAACGGCTTTCTGTCAGTGCCAGAACCCAAGCCAGCAGAGGACCGTGGAACACAAAGGGACTGGCGCCGAGGACAATGCTGTTGTTGGGTGGCCATTTTCACTGAACACTCGGTGCACCAGGCAGCAAGGAGGGCAGCATTCCTGCCCTGTGAAACAAGAGAAAACACAGAGCTGCCTGAAACCAAAAACCTGCTGAGCCTTTTAGCTGTGGCAGCATCACAGCCTTGGGGACAGCTGGTGACTCTCCCGCCTGCGACATGACACCGCCCAGGCGGGTGTAACAAGGCCCCAGGAGATGGTGGGCTTAAGGGCGCCCATGTGCTGGCAAAACTCCTCAACCTACCCAAGAAAATGTAGATCCTCAGTACTCGTCACACCTGAACCGTGCACATGGACTCTTTACTTGTTATGGGTAATCTTGACAAACAGTGCAGTTTTTAACTATTTAAAGTTGCATTTAGCATTCCCGTGAAAAATATGTACGCCACATGGCTTGACCATCCAGATTTGTGAAGGCCAAACCAAACCTCAGTGTAAGGAGAGATTAACGATGGACAAGCAGGACAGAACATTTCACACTGAGGGAAACCGAGCTCTGCACACAAGCTTCTCACCCAGAGCCACAGACTGGTCACTGCCAGAAGAACCCGCATAGGTACCAGCATGTTCCAGGTTTCCATTGTTCTGTTCCTCTAATCACAGCAAAGTATGGTGGCTTTGTTTACCTTTTCTGCTCATTCTCTCAAAGTCAAGAGCCCAGGCTAGCAGAAGAGACTCGTGTATCCATGTTTCAATGCAGGAATGGGGGGGTTCTGACGGAGGCGGGGGTCCCTGGGCCTGCACGGACAGGACCCAAGCCCGCGGCTCAATTACAGCACTCACAGAACCTGTGGCGCTGCCTTTGTTTGAAATTTGTGACCCCACAATGACCTGGTTTGCCAGGCTCCTGTCCCACAGTGGTGAAGTTGTACACAGATATGGGAGGTTAGGCAGCACAATTGTTTTTCAACCTCCAACTACCATGAAAGGAAACTTGGTTCCTCGGGAGCCTGGTGATTCAGCTGCTTGGTAGAGGATGCAGAGGATATTCTCTACAGAGGCCATTGGTGTCTGTGACACACACACACACACACACACACACACACACACACACACACACACACACACACACACACACACACACGCTTTGCAAGGTAACATAAAAGTAAATTCCTGAAAAGCTCAAGATGAGAAGTTAAGGTGTCTAAGGTGGGCAGGCATATTCCCCCCCTCCCAAACCATGTTTCCTTCCACTGAAGAGCAAGCAGCAGGCGGAGCCCCTTCCTGTATAGGCCAGATATTTCCTGTCCCCACCCTTCAGCCGGGCCCTCGCCTCAGCCGCCATTCAAGCCCAACAAGGTGGCGGTGCTAGCACCGCCCGCAGACACAGATACATACATGATAACTGTGCCCCGAGAACACCAGAATTGCCTCTATCTGCTTTCCGGGATGCAGCGGGGTGACAAAAACAGGAAGTGCAGCACAGCGACACAGCCCACAGCGTCCAAACAGCATTTTCCTCTGAAACCCAGAAATGTGTGTATGGTATGGAGCTTCACACTGGAGCAGCTCCTCTCCTTCTTCGTAAGCTCAGGCCATGGGAAGTAATTAAGCACTACAAACTGAATACAAACCTAAACCATGGTACAAGGGACACGATGTGTTAGTAACACATTAAACTGGCCATTTTGTTCCTAAGTAACAGCCATGAAGGGGTTCCGCTGCCTTCACAGCCAAGGAGTTAGAGTTTAAAAGGCCCCTCTTTGGGTCTGTACCGAGGCCTCAACCCCTGCCTACACACAGCGCACTGAAATGACAGGGCGTGCTGTGGTTTGATGGTCTACCTCACGCAGAGCATGATGGCCCAGAACGAAGCAGTTCTCCTGTGCAGCAGGAGTAAAAGCCAATCCCACACACACACACACACACACACACACCACCACTTGCTTAACACTCCTAAAGGCAAATAACTCCCAACATCGCTCACAGCCTAGTCTAGGCCTAGACCTAGATGAGGGCAGACATTTTACACTAAAAGTGAAAAGCTTTTATTTCTTGAAGTGAAATAAAAAAGAGTGTAGAAACAACGATACAACTTCTGTGCTTCAGGATACTCCAATAGCAACCACAAACAAAATAGTCAAGTTTGACAGGGGATATGGCAGAGAGGACTAATTGCAATGACATCTGATATATTGAAGCTAAACCCAGCAGACAGACAAGGGGAAACTGTGGTAACTAACTGGTAACTAAAAGTGCCCAAAATGTAAACACTGTTTTGTTATAGAGCAACACTATTTTAAAGCAGACCAGACCAGCCACTAAAACTGGTATAATTCCAATATACAACCCTCCCCCCCTTCCAAATCTCTGCTCACAATAGTTTTTCAAAGCTAAGCAATACCCTCCCCAAGAATAACAGCCAACAATTGAACTGGATTGGGGGGCGATATCTCTTCACCTGTCAGTCAGCTATGGCTGACCTGACACCCCCTTCCCTCCCCAGCACCACCCCTGACGGTGTTTGAGGACACACCCAAAGTAAAACAAATATCACCACTGAATTCACAAGAGCGCCTAAAGCAGGCTAATCCAAGGAATTCTTCGTCCCCTGCCAAAAAAAAAAAAAAAAGGGCAAAGGCATAAAGGTGTGACTGGAAGGTAGCCCCTGTCCTACACGCCTTTAAGAAAACAGAGCAAACTCAACAGTGAACTGTACACAACTTTGAACACAGTAAGAGAAGAAAGAGACAGCAATGATGTGGATCAAGAATTATTACTATTACTGTCAGAGTGGGAAACGCTACCTTGTTGCAGCATGAAGGATTTTACCTAAAGCAGCGTTTACATTTGTTGTGTGAGACCATTAGCAATAGTTATATTGGGGTGGATGGCCACTGCTGGAAGAAGGACCGTGACCTTTTCTTATGTAGGAAATGCCCATCTCCGGACACTTACAAAAGTAAAGACAACGACTACCTAAGTATCCACCATTCTCGAGGAGACAGCCTGCCCTGTGAGATCAAGAGCCAATTGGCTAAAGTGTGTAGCGCTGACCTGGACACCTCACTGCACTCTGCAGCATCTCACAAGTTAGCCACTGCGTTGGCTGCATCATGAGTAACAGACAACTGATCCAGGACCAGTCCGCAAAGCAAGCCAAATGGGTCTGGAACACTTACCTTAAGTGTTTACATTAAGTAACCTGTAAGCAATCAGATCCCAATTGTGGTAGCAAATAAGAGAACAGCAGAGCTGTATTCAAATCCTGAAGGCAGCAATGTCACAGTACCAACAGCTGCCTGCCACCCCCTGCCTCCCCACACTTCCTGTTGGCTCAATGGGTAGAACATCATAGCTCACAGTAATTACTGCTGCTGGTGCATGCTGTACATGCCAATATAACTGTAATATTTTGCTATGAGGCTGTTAGTGTTCGTATTACTAACCCCTCTCTGAAATCTCTCTTTGCGCATGTGTGAACCCGCTGCCCACCTGGGCACCATCTGAGTGGGATGCCTAGTTAGAGCTGCTGACTCCTAGTGTGCCCCCTTGGATGAAGCTTCGCCCGAGGGACACCACAAGCCTATTGAGAGTTACTTCTACACCTGGAACAAAGGTGGGCTATATTGTGTTATTTACATTCATAGTGCTACTTACTTTCATAGTCTCAATAAGTACCTGTTTATTCTATAATGTCAGCATACCCAGGAGGGGCTGGGCATCCAGTCAACCTTGGGCCCCCAGAGACGTTTTTTTTTCTCTCCATACTGTGGAATTTTTTATTCCTCTACTCCACTTTTGTCTGGCTTCATTTGTATTTATTCCTACTGCTTATACGCAATTTCTCCTGTAAAGCGCTTTGAGGAACATTGTTGTAAAAGGCGCAATATAAAAATAAACTGAACTGAATTTAACATCAAGCTGGGATGCAGAGTCACCTGGTTAAAATCTCAGCCCAGATGCCAGGTGTGTCCTTGAGCAAGACACTCAAATGCTAGCTCCCCAGACCTGAAAAAAAATGGCTGTCCTCTGTTCCCCAGGGGGATGGGTTAAATACAGAGAACGAATTCCTTATACGCAACCCACATACTTGGCTATGAACCTGATTCTCTTCCCTTATTGGACACTCTTCATAAAAGCACACACAAAAAAAAAAAAAAAAAAAAACAGATCATATGTCCTTCTCTGGGCACCTTTTGTCAGTCTTTCAATAAAACATAGGGTCTGTTTTTAAATGCAAAAAGGCTAAATTAAGCAACATTTAGACCCTCATGTTCCAATAATCACAAAAATTCCTGGGATAATGCGTAACATAATTACACCATCCACTGACAACTACAGAACATATTAAATGTTTAATTGCTCATGGAACACAAGGTCAAAATAAGCCGCTTTGAAGGTGGTCTCAGCTCAAAAAACGATTCATCCTACTGTATCAGGCCAAATTCCTAATCGCTTATTCTGGTTTCTTACACTAATGGAAAAACTCCATGACACAACAGACTTTGTGAAGGCATCTGGAGCAGCCAATCAGGATTCCTGACAGTATCTCATTGTACACTACAAAAAGTTTTGCTTCTCATCAATTGCTAATAAAGTATGTAAGCAGTATGTTTGTTTCAGCATGTTTGCATCCCCATTTTTTCCTTTTTAATCTCCCTGAACCGTCCAGATCAAAAACATGACATAAAGGATGTCTGTGTGTTCTCCTTTCATCTGGTTAAACATTTTAAAGCTTATCGGTCATCGACCTCAGGGGGATTCGGAACTGCACAACGAATGAACAGCAGACATTGACAAGATAAGCCGGGGCAGACATGTGGATGCACCTTCACCTGAACGCACACACACACACACACACACACACACACACAAAACTTTATCACAAAAGAGGAAGTCTCCTTTCTTCATAAATTGAAGTGGCAGAAAATGCAAGTTATCAGCACACCTGCCCTCGAGCTGCAGTTACTCACCCTGAACATACACCAACACCATAAGAGGCAGGTGAGGAGTGAGGGATCACTGACACACCAACCCCAACCACCCCAGCTCAGTCCTCCCACTCAAACACACTAGTGTGCCTCTGGGGCTCTGTTCTTCCCCACTGTCTGATGAAGACTCCTTGGCTAGAAAAAAGCAGCATCGCTTCACTCAGAGCATCGACACAACACCGTGTGAGAACCACCCCATTTGTTCAGCTCCGTGACAAAACGTAAGAAACCAGGTACAGCACCAGAACAGGGCCTGAGGGCAGTGTAATTCACTCATAAAGCAAGATGCTTAAGACAGTTTAAATTAAAAACTCCTAAGCAATATCTGAACATTTGAACATAAACCCCAGGGTAATGACCTCCTACAAAAAATAGATCACCCAGCAATTGCAAAGCTTGCAGGGCACATTCTAACTTTCCTGTTCCAAACCACCCCTGTACACCTGTTGTATTGCACAACATAACCGCATTACCTGAAGTAACCCCGAAAACTATTAGGTTGAAAATATTATGAATGACAAACCGATTTACAGTGTTACGAATTATAAATTTTAACAGCAATCAACTCCCACTGAGGTAAGGCAACAGCACCCAAAGCAATGAGCCAAAAATCACAAATTTAAAACAAAAAAATAAAAAATAAAACAATCTGCTTTATAGTGTACATCCTTGTGTGCACTGTACGCTTACACTTGTGTACAGTGTAATATCAGTTAAATGGCACTTTCAATGACCGGTTGGTAATAGAAATTTCCATTTGAAACCTACGGCAAGGTTTTTAAAAACAGCATTCCAAAAAGGCAAAGGGGGGAAATAGTGATGAGAAGCAGAAATCAATACTGGAAGATAACGGTGCTGGGTGAATAGACCACCTGTATATGGGAGTTTCTCCAACTCCAGCCACTTTTGGCCCTCTGAACTTTTACAGCATGAATTCTCTCAATGTACTTTTAATGCTCTCTCTAGCTCATGTAACTTGTCTTGGAGCAAGATCTGGTACAGGACTAAATTCAGTATCACTGGGGAAAATTGTGGGAAAAAAAAATGTAAATTTTTAAAAATCTGTCACTAAAATGTCACATGAAAATTCTGAGGTGAAATGACATTTTAAGAGTTTTTGACTTCCAATTAGGAAACTCCATTATGCTAACATAGTGTTGTGGCTAGCATATAATCTATTCTTGATCCACATGAATTCGCAGTTTTCACTTGTTTTGCATAATTTTACAGAATTAGAGCATGACTGGAAATGATGCACAAAAGTTATTCTGTTCATAAGAGATATTTACCGTACTATTTCGACACTCTGGTCACCACACATCACATCTGACCTCAAATGTGCTCCATGTTGACACTACTGTTAGCTTGATAGCCAAGTAAAGTAAAGTACCTTTTGGAGGGGAAAATGAGAAAAAAAAACGTCATTAATGGCTGTGATGGAAATGATACAGCTGTGGGACAAATGTATCTTATGATAAAATATATAAATAATGCCGTTTTTATGTGTTAAATATAAAATTTGTACAACCTACTTTTATTTCACAATTTCTTAAAATAACCACGTAAAAACTTAAAAAAAAAACTATTTATTATGGATTTTAAAATTTTAACATTACAAATCTGGGTCTGAGACGATCGTTAAACCATAAAAAACATAAAAAGTACATACTTCAAGAGTGGCAAAAATAATGACAACATGATTAAGCTGTCAAAGCTGTTTTAGAGTGAACTTCATAAAATAAAATGAAAAGAACTGAAAATGTTAGTTTTATTTAAAAGTGTCCAGAGTTGGTGAAACACGCACACGTATATATAAAGCTTTCACTAAACAAACCGATATAAAAGCTTCTTTTACAATACTACTGAGTTAATATGGAACGATAGTGCAGAATATTATAATTCTGGCTACGTCTGGTCGCTCAATGTGTTAATAACAGAACGCAATAGAAACTTTTTGATTTCCCAAAACCTCAACTGTGTGTTCAAGTAATCTTAGTAAGCATGTCTTTTTATTGCTGTCACGCGATTTTGGGCTCTGTCCCATTCGACTCACACATGCTGGGGACTGGATCGAGAAAGCAAAATATCAGATCTTAATTTTACTCGTGGGGAAAAATGACAAATCTTGCCAAGGAAATACAATCGTCAAAACGGAAAGCATCAAAAAGTAAAACATCCGCTGATTCATGTTAAAAAGCATCTTTCAAAGGATGTGGGGGGCCAAATCAAACGACACGACAGACAAACACAAAAATGCTAAATAATAATGCATATTTGCACAGATCGCACTGATGTGACCACAAGCCAGGAGGGGAAACAGCTGAGCGGATATCCAGGAAGACCGCTTGGGTCAGACTTGACGAACTGCTGTCAAAATTTGTGAGAGGGCCAGGGCGAAGTTAAGCAGGAAAAAGGGGGGCGGACGTTTGTCTCAGTATGACAATTAGCACCAGGGATCGCTTTATCAAACGGCCTCACTCAGCTGAAGTTACGCAATTTGTTATGAACTCCCAAGACGCGCACAACAAACAAACAAAACAATTACACCAAGCCGGCGAGTATATACATGCGATTCACCATTGCAGCGGGTGTGCCTAAAACAGAGACGAAACGCTCTTACCCAGGCACTTGATCTCGAATCCTCGAGGCGGTTTGAGAGATCGTCTCATCCATCCCTCGCGCAGCACCTCCAGGTGATCCTCTTTGCCTTGGATCAGTAGCACGTGTTCATCGATCCAGCCAAGAAAAAACGTTTCCGATATAGCGTCAGTCACCTTTTTATTCCAAAAGTGCTGCATATTCTCAGCTTTGAAGTCCGCAAATATTTCGTATCCCGTGTGATGGTGCTGCAGGCTTTCGGTCACGACTGGCGACTCCTCGTCGTCGTCGTCGCCGACCCGAGACAGCACTATAGCCAGTGAATGGGGGGCGATTTGCAGAAACTCATCCATTCTCTAGTGCATCACGCGGTGCCTTTACCATGGATGACAACAGTCGGATTCGCAGCAGCACGCTCCAGCAGAGCTTCTCTACCACTCCTGAATGAACACATACTTCCCATGTCCCAAACAACAATCCATTCTAATACTGAGCATTCAGTGCCCACCAGATCCTATCTGCACAAGCAATCATGTGCATTTATGATCTCAAAGACGAGAATCCAGCCAACTCTGACAGGTAGAAGCGTCTATTGTAAACGGGTAATCTGACAAAGCCGCGTTAATCTTATTTTAAAACATCAATGGATTGCAAGACAAATGCCCCGTCCTTCGCTTTTTCTTGTAGATGAACAGCTAGCTTGCTATATTTTCTGGTTCTGACCCACTTCACGCCATCGTCTGTAGGCGCTGACGGTCTGTTAAATAAACTGTCTCGACTTGTATCAGGCAGAGTATTGGTTTAGCTTCATCGGTCTGCAATGACTTCATCAATCCCTTCATTCCAACCTCTGGTTGGAACATACCTCCTTCATAAAACATAGGTGTCTCCACAGCTCCGCTTTTCCCTGGCGCTTCCTGAGCTGAACAATCGCTGGCTTCACCTTGCAGCAATTTTAAGTGACAAGCGACATAAATGTGACAACGAACCCAACACTACCGTGCAGCGTCTCCTACCCGGCGTACAGAAGTTGGAAAGCAGACTGCGAGGGACTGTATCGCTTTGATTTCGGCCACTGAGCAAAAACGAGGAGAAACAAGATCACCAGATGTTCGTCATGACTCCACCTACAGGCAGGCTGAAAACATCGCGACTTCATCGCGCCAGCAATCCAGGTAAAGACGCACAGGTTCTTGGGGACTGGACACCAGAAATTACCTTCTTAAACGGAAATCTCAAATTTCATTTTACTGCGCTCTGTTTTGTGACACTCGCCAAAATATGCTGAGGTATTTGCATTGCTTATTGGTTCTGCTGTTGTAGTTAAGATCGTGTACAATTTCAAAGTGGGTTGTCATTTTTTAATAAAACTGTCAGCTTCTTGGTTTCCGAGTCATTTTCATAGGCACGCATTTTCCGTGCTGAATATATTATAAATAATTCCATCCTTTACGAATATAAATTAAAGTCCTGCGGTTGACCTACAAATTTCACTGTTATACATGCAAGAGCAAAACAATCTCCAACTCTTTCAAAGCACTGGCCCAAGTCCAAGAGTAAACCAGATAACGATGTGTGTGTACAGGATTTCACATGCTCAACACTGACTACAGTTTTTCAGCGAGAAAAGCCACGTAATTCATACTTAATGTAAAGTGCTTATAACACATTATATAAAACAAAAAGTATGAAAATTTCAGCCTGCCCGTTCATCGTTGTCCACGTCTGTTTCCCCGAGTTCAGACGTGCGGGAATCTGACACTGTGGGATAGGTAACGCCGCGGGGCGTCCTAACAGTGAGAAATGATTAACGAAGCCTGAAAGCGTAGGGGCTACGGCTCCACTGCCATTCATTATACACTAGAGGGAACGCACAGCCTTTGTCCATCAGATTTTTACCATCCCTCTCTTTTATTTGCGGTGGCAGGGATGAAGAAGCGCTTCGGTGAGCGGGGGTTTAGGCTTTCTCGTGGTCGTTCTTAGAGCTCCGCTCCAGGATTTCCACACAATAAGTTCGCTGTGCAGATTTCCCCCCACCACTCCGTCGGCCCTAATGTGGTAAAAAAAAAAAAACCAAAGTTATTTAAATGCGATACTATACAAAATATGTACATAAGGGATGAATGTATGCACAGTATTATCTAATAACCACGGTGTTCGTGTTCAGCAGACGGCCATGCCAACCCATACGTGGTGTTCAGTGACTGTGATAAAAGAGTCACCTCTTACAGCAAGTCTGTCCCAAACTGGTACATCCTGCCTTAAGAAGGATGTTAAACAGTGTCCTGTTCAAAATTTCCACATTTATAAGGGTGTGTTGAGCTACACATGTGGATGAATTTGTTGGTACCCTTCCAGTAAAGAAAGAAAAACACACAATGATCACTGAAATAAGTTGAAACTGACAAAAGTAATATTACATAAATGTAATGAACATTGACTAATGAAAATCAGACATTGCTTTTGAATTGTGATTCAAAAATGTACTGGGCAGTACATTTTGCTTCAGAAGGCCTTGATAGATGAGATTTCATTGTCCTCTGCACAGATTCAAGACACCCTATGCCAGCAAAGCAACCCCAGAAGGTAACCAAGCCTCCTCCACGTTTCACAGTAGGTACAATGTTCATTTCTTTGAAAGCTTAATTTTTGCATCTGCAAACATACAGCTGGTGTGACTTGCCAAAAAGCTCCAGTTTTGTCTCATCTGTCCAAAGGACATTCTCCCAGAAGCATTGTGGCTTCTCAATATGCAATTTGGCAAATTTTAGTCTGGCTTTTTATGGTTTGCTTTCAACAGTGGAGTCCTCCTGGGTCATCTTCCATTAAGTAAATTTTTGCTCAAAGAGCGATGGATAGTGTGATCTGACACTGATGTACCTTGACCTTGGAGTTCACCTTGAATCTCTTTAGAAGTTGTCTTTGGTTACCATTTGTATTATCCTTCTGCACAAAATAAATAAATAAAAATAAATTAAAATAAATAAAAAATTTGACGTCAATTTCCTCTTGTGGCCACGGCCAGGGAGGTTGGCTACAGTCCCATGGACCCTAAATGTGTTAAATATTTGCAGCTGTAGTCACAGGAATATTAAGCTGCTTGGAGATGGTCTTATAGCCTTCACCATTAATATGTTTGTTGATAATTTTCTTTCTGGACTCCTCTCCTTTCTGCTTTTTTCTCTTCTTCATGTTTAGTGTGGTCCACACCATGATAACAAACAGCAGAATGATTACTTTTCACCATTTAAATAGGGTGACTGACTGATTGCAAGATTGAAGACACCTCTGGTGCTAATTACAGCACACACTTCAGTTTAACATACCACCATGGTCAAATTATTTTCAATCTTTTCTAGGGATATTGTAATTTTTTCCAGGCCAGTGTCATTAATCAGTTTTTTTTTTAATAAATCTGTTGAATCACAATTCAAAAGCAATATCTGATTTTCATTACTTGATGTTTATTACATAATTTAATTTAATATTACTTTTATCAGTTTCAAGTTATGTCAGTGACCACTGTGTGTTTTTCTTTCTTTACTGGAAGGGTACTAACAAATTCATCCATGTGTGTATGTGCTTGTATGGGTGTAAGGACGTGGTTGTTGGCTAGGCCTTAAACCTGCATGCCTAACAAAGTCACAGCTGTGAGGATTGCTTGTAAGAAGCGATATTGTATATAACCATTCTTGCATGGCTTAATTCACATGGACCTTTTGGAGTATATTTTAGTTCTAGGGTGGACAGTACTGTTACCAAAGGGAACAAATTTTCTGTGTCTGGCTTGTATGAATTTGCTGTATTTTTGCCTTAAAATAATTACATTAAAATTTAACTGTGAATTATATGAAACATTTCAAACTTAAATTTTTTTTTTTTAATTTTCAATTTTTCAATTGGAAAAAAATTTTTCAGTTTTTTCAATGGGTAAAAAATATCTACATGTTCAAAGAGCTGAGCGTGACTTAAGTGTTACCGCTGGCAGACATTGTTTGCTATGGGCTAAACGGTGATGCTGTGTGGGTCGTGTTTCAGCCCAGTGGCAAAAGGACGGCTTGGTAACTCATGATAGCAGAATGCATGAAAGTGAAAGACATTCTGTGAGCACATAACATGGTAGCAGGTTATCATCGTTCTCAAACGCATTCTGCTGGGGGGGGGGAACACCCAGCCCACGTTGTGAGACGTTTAATTTACGAGCTGTTGCCAACCCTCTGAACTACCTACTCCCAGCACCAGCACAGATTTATTGCCCCGCAGACTCTGCAGCATTGCATCACCTTGCCTTTGTTGTGGCACATCTCTTTGTGTCACATCTGTGATATTTTGACCCCAAAAATATGTCAGTGGCTACAGTCTCTTAAGAACTTGTTACTAAATGGGATAGACAGACCTCGATAATCAATAACTGTCAATGTGAGACTTTGCATCAAACTGCGATGTTGAAAATAATGTAACTATGAATGAGTTGTTACTGAGATTTACTCGTTTTATATGGCAAAGTATCACAAGCACATCCTGAAAAACCAAAACATTTCTTGATTCTAACCTCTTTAAATGGGAAACAGACCGTTGCCACTGAAAATAAGGCAAAGGTGTAGCAGCCCAGAGTGATAAACCAGGCAGCAACATGCTTTTGTCCCTCTGACACTGGATCTGATTTATGCTCCAGTTCAGTTTACTTTTCCTGCTCAGGTGTCTCCTGGATTCTTCCCAACATTTTACCCTTTTTTAACAGTACTACACATTGCAGTAATGGTGGGAGTATAGATTCCTTCTGTGGATCTGATGCAAACCCAGTGCCTCACAACAGCGGAATGTGGATTTAAAAAGGGAAGGGGGGAGGATTAAAATTCCTGTCACCTGCCAACTGTGACCAGAAGTTTCATAGCAGCGAAACGTGACTGGTGGGGTAACGGGGAGGGGGGATCAACTATTTGCTTGTAGTTCATCTGAGGAAGCAAATGCACAGCTAGTTTGGTTAACACTAGCGTGCCTTCATTTCTGGAGAATCTGCTGCGTGTGACGTTACCAGCCGACAGATCCCACATCTTTCACACATCTTCACGCCTTATGACAGGTGCGCAGGTGAGGGAGGACATAGTGACAAGGAGCAGATGCAAAGGACTACAACGCAGACAATACCAGCACATACCACTTTTCATTCTGCTGGCCACACCCAGCTGGCCAAGGCCTCATTTCCCAGCATTCCCCTGAGTTTGGCATCAGCAGGATCAAAGGAGAAAGGAAGGGGCTGGAGTCACAGGGCAGGTGCTGCCTGACCCAGGATGGAGCTGCAGTCCTTCACCTCTGTGAGCTCACATGCCAATAGCAAGGGGTGGGGGGGACCTGCCACAGTAATAAAGTGAGGCCATTTGCATTTATTTAGGTTTTACTTCAGTGTAATGCTAAAACAAACACTCCACATGCACCATATAAAAATGGGGGTGAAGAAATGGAGAAGCGTCTTGGTTCCAAGGGCACATGGTGTATCAACAACAGCGCTGCTGTTGGCCTGGCAAGTGGGTCCAATTCCAACATTCCAGGGTCGCTTGCTCAATTTGACACTGCATATGAGTGACCTAGTATTGTGACCCTATGTTATGACCTCTGCCAGCCTCATTCAGGTCTCTTGTTGTTAGCAACTCAGATTTATTACAAGAAGCACCCGACGGCTGCTGTGAAACAAAAGAAGCAATTCGTCAGAAGTAGCAGAGAGATACCTTGATCTTTAATCAGGAAGTGTCATGAAACCCCTATTATTATTAGTCAGTGGAATCTCACCAGACTTGAAGTATTAATTCCCATTTATACACATCTACAAATCACTTTCAAGCTTTCCCATTGATGCATTGATGGATACACTTATAGATATATAGCATTTATGGCCTAAGACTATGATAGCATTTCTGTGATTCAAAAATTAATGAATTGGAAAAGAAAAGATACACTTTAGTTAGGGGGCTGATGTGTGTGTACACTGGATCAAAAGATCAGACAGCATTAACAACCTTCCTCCACAGAAGACACCTCAGACCTATCTTAGACACTTCTTTCCAGATAAACCTACTTTTATACAATAAAAAGAGGAATTAAGAAAGAAAAGTATATATTGTTAAAAGTGAGGACATAAAAGTCTTAGGCAGATAAAGGAAGCTTTCACATGGAGCAAACTTGGGCAATCAGCCTATTTCTGTGAGACCAGCAGCCCTTTGGAATACTGTACCTATGAAAATAAGGAGCTGCACAATACACAATACTCTTAAAGATTAGAATCTACTCAGATGTATTCATTTATCTTCACGGACTCATGTTAGCAGAGTTTTATGTTTTCACTAATTTGTTTTGTTAAATCTTTTTAAAAATGTTCAATTTTTACGTGGGTTAGGACAACGGACGCAAATTAGCTGTTGAGCTAATCCCAGCACATTTACATTGATGCTGTTAATGTTAATTAATGTGCATTGTCCCATACAAACAAACAAACATATAAACAAACACTGATGTAAGAAATATATTTGTAACCTAATACTAAACAGTATGGTCTTGTACATCACCTAATGAAAAACATGAAGCAAACTGACTGACACCCAATGCTGTGCCTAATTTATAGCCCCAGTTATAGTTGTTTTTCTCCACTCTGGTGTTTATGACTTTGTTTGTAAAAAAATAAATAAATAAATAAATAAATAACATTTTTTGCTTGAGTTTTATGTGGAAACAATTCACTAATCAGGGCCAAATTAAACTAAAATCATGTTTTTTTTTTTTTTTTTTTAAGTACATAGGTAGTATAAACTAGTATGAACAGAGATGAGTGTACCTTCCACATGCTGAATCAAAAAAGAGACAAAAACGTAAAAAAAAAAAAAAAAAAAAAAAAAAAGTTTCGTTCACTATAAAAATATCAACTCCGTGAGTGCGTGGATCTGACATTAGAGCACAGACTGCCTGCGTGTAAGAAACGAATGTCCACTCCTGTACATTTTCGATTCCCCGACCCTGAAAAACAGGCAGGAATTCGTTGACACGGATCTTTACTTTACCACCTGGTTGGAAACGCATGCACACCCCTCCCACTGTACCAGGGCCCAGACTGTAACTTAAATCCCTATGCAACACTAAACCAAATCAGAAAACAGTAATCCTGTGGTTAATATACAACTGATAAATGTTTCCATCTCAGATTTCATTGTACAACTGAGCCGACAGGCTAAGAAAGTTTATAAAGAAACACAGAGAAATACTCCAATCTTAGCAAAAACACAAGTTTTGATTGTGGGAATCAGTAACCACATGGTATTATGTGCTTGGTAATCTGTTCTTTTAAACAGTGGCAAATACATAAAGCAAGTCAGAACACTTTGCTTTAAGCCATTATATGACCTACCTGATAACATTCTTTGCATTAATACCATTTTAAATTCATTCCCTTGGCACAGTAACTTCTCTCACTAAAAATGATGGATCACTAAAGATAAAGCTGTAAAAATTTAGTTAACTTGCGAAACTGGTGTCTGTGACCAGCTGACTGTAATGTGGGGTCGTGTTTCATATCCATCCATCCAAACTACTTGTCCCATATGGGGTCACAGTGGGCCTGGAGCTGCAGGCAGAAGGCAGGGAATACCCTGGGTGGGGTGCCAACCCACTGCAGGACGGAAGGGGACACACACACACACACACACACACACACACACACACACACACACACACACACACACACACACACACAC
>JABJVR010000697.1:0-20565 GCA_025773905.1 Chitala chitala | reverse complement strand
GAAACCTGGAGCCCATCCCAGAGCACATAGGGTGCAGGGCAGGGGACACCCAGGGCGGGGCACCAACCCACCACAGGTAATGACATCATTGCACATTAATTGTATTTTCAGTGTTTAAACACGTGATAAGTAATTAATATTGATCATAGGTTATTAGTCCTGTGTCTTATCCTAGTCCTTCATCATTCCACAAGTGTTGCATGAGTGCATGCTTAGAAAGTAATTGAACAGTGACTACATAAGCCAATTTGATTAAAAGGACTACTGGAGTGGTTACTGTAAGAGTGTAATGAGTACCTGTATAATGTATACTGTGCCTGCATTATGGCATAATGCTGCTTAATAATAATATCTGGCAGTTATTACTCACAGTCTTGTTTGGAAGGGATGCTCTCAGCTGACCCTGAAATATGCTGTGTTACAAAGCAGTCAAGGTTAAAGAAAAGACAACAAAACAACCAGGGCTGGACTGCCTTAGCCAGTGCCCCTGCACCCACACAAATGGCATGTGCTGGCAGAAACCTTTCCTCCATGAGTCACACCCTGAAAGAGTGACAGCAAGTTGACAGCGTGAAGGTCACTATGTGCCATCCATGCCCCCACTTTCCTCTTTCTGGCAGGTGTGCTTTGCCACCTGAGTGCTCGGAGGTCAATGGTCAGCTCTCCTCTTGCAAGGCAGAAATGCCGAACTGTGCTCCAAGTCCGTCCTTGTCTTCCTTATGCAAACAGGTGGCTGTAACAGCTGGCTGGGGAGTGTGTAACGAATGCAGTTATGGTTTCCGTTGGAGCCATGGACTAGCACAGAGACATGCTCTGACACAGTACTCATACTCTGGCATTCTTCCTTCCACTCTGGCAGCACTTCCCCATTTCAACTGTGCCACTCCTACTCCAGCAATACTGATGCTCCAGTTCCAACTACATTGTTATTTAATAAGGAGCACTCCTGCTATTTCAGCAGTTCTGCTTCTACTCCCGTATTGCTGTTCCTGTTCCACCAATGCAGTTTTTTTTTCCAGAAATACAATACTTCTACTATTCCAGCTGTTCTGCTTCTACTCCTGTACTGTTGCTACTACATTTTTTTCATCAGTACTCCTCTTTTTCCAACAGAGCTGCTCCTACACACCATTGCTGTTGCACCTACTCTAGCACTAATGTGTTTACACTAATACTTGTCATTCTACCCTGGCTGTGCTATGACTTATTTTTATTGCTAAATTTGCTGTGGTTTTTTAGTACTACCAAGATGAAACATGTACTAAGGCTTGTTAACACACCTATCTGAAACTCGCTTCTTGCTATGTGTTAACTAGTTTGCACCTCTGTGATAATTGACCTCTGGAGCAGATATTCCCCACATTATTAATATTCTTTTATCTGGAAGGACAAAGCTTTTTTCCCACTTGCAGTGAAGATGGATATCAGTAAAGCCAACCCCAACAGGAGAGCTCAGCATGACTCTTTGCTTTAAAGTAATGTTTGTAATTGAGACCTTATAAAAGGAACTTCCATCAAGGTCGTCTCTTTAGATAAAGTATGAAATGCCACAACTAAAATGAGAGAACTGTAGAATACTGGACATTGAAAGTACAGCTGACACATTCTTACAATCTACTGACGATACTGTTTTATATTGTGGTAGCAGTACCCAGTTTAGACAAGTCTGAAATACTGCTTGATTTAAACTCATTTGATTTACACTGACAGAACATTAAAACTGAATGTATATAAAAAAGTCTAGCACAATATACAGTACATTTTTATTTTGTAAAAATAATTCTGGTAATTTAAGGGAAGCTTTCCTTATAATTATTTTAAAGGTATATATTAGGTATATATTCGTTTATTTATGTATTATTTACACAAATGTAAACTGTAATGTAATATCTTCATTGCCATAATACAGGCACTTTGGGTGTTGCCAAACAGCTTGATGAGCAGCTACTGAAGAACAACAGGCTTGTCTGTAACACCTGCATGTCCTTAACCCAGCCCAGTTATTTGGACGCTTGCTCTGTGTTTGAGAGTTACACATCATCATTCAAAGAGCTCAAATGTGAACCCTTCAATCCAACCCTTCGCTAAATGCAAATCATTACATTAAAAGTCATTAGAATTTTTGTCTTCATTTGCATGTAGTTTTCCTAACATTGTTCAGAGCATTTCTTTCAGATTAGAAGTGAAGGTGGCCTGATAGAGCAGGACAATAACTCCACGGCCTTCTCCCTCTGACACCATCTCACGGTGTTCTGTGAGGTGGCTCGCGTTTGCATCCTTGTAGAGCCCGACACACATGAAAATCCTGAAGTGTGGACTTGCGATCAATGATAGCGTGATCTGTCAGAAACGTGTCTGACAGCCAGCGTACATTTTTGATAAAAAAATCTAAGAAGGCATTTTAAAAGACAAAAAGATTTCCTGAACAACGGAGTTGCTCCACTCTAAATGTTCTTGTGTCTGCGCGACTATCTGAAGCACACTTCTCTACTTTAAGCTTATATTGGAGGTAAAACTTCGACACTGAAAAATTACTTGTGCTGATTTTTTATTTTTTTTTTTACAGTGACCATACTGGTTTTGCATCATGAAGTAATTATAAGGACGTTTTAGATTATTCTCTCAGGATTGATGGATGCAATCTTTAATTTCATGTAGTCAACACTGTACTGAGACTAGTATGCAAGCCTGTTGCTGCAAGACCATAACAGCCGCAATCATCATATTAATAGCACTTGGTAAATATTGTTACATTTAAATAGAAATGTACCCTAACAGTAGAACCCTTATGTCAGCCTGCTTAAGTGCATTGACTCATTAACACTGGCTGAATACCACAATTCTAAATATCAAGTGTCACCCTAACCCTCACCCTCTGCACTGGAGACCCCCAGTATTGTGTCCTGGGTCCTCTGCTCTACTCACTGTACACTTATGACTGCGTGGCCATCTCTGACTCTAACACCATTGTCAAGTACACTTACCACAATGTTGTGGTGGGCCTGATATCTGATACTGATAAGAAGTCCTACCTGGAACAGATGAAAAGTCAGGAGAACAAGCTCCTGAACATCAGCAAGAAAAAGACTTGATACTGGACTTTGGCACAAAGCAGAATAGTAGGTACCAGCCCCTTAAAAGCAATGGGATCTCACCAGAGACAGGGAACAGTTTTTGGTACCTCAGTGTTCACATCATGCAGGACCTGTCATGGTCTTTTCACATTAACACTTTAGTTAAGAAGGGTCGTCAGTGTCTTTACCCCCTTATGTGCTTAACTGACTCCCTTTTAGGTGCTAAGGAGTTTTAATGCTGCACCATTGAGAATATCTTGATAGAAAGCATCATAGCCTGGTTTGGGAACAGCACCAAATAGGATAAATGTGGTCTCCAGAGGGAGGTACGATTAGCTGAGTGCACCATCCACATTAAGCTCCCTGATCTTTATTTACAGGAAACAGTGCTGGACTAAGGCTAGGAAGATAGTGAAAGATCTCAGCCATTCAAACAAAGGATTATTCTCCCTGTTATGTCAGTAAAGCACTTCTGGTCCCTGAAGGCCAATTTAAAGAGAACGAGAAGGAACTTCTTCCCACAGGCAATTTGGGCCCTCGACCAGGAAAACACGTAGGACTGGACCTTGGATATCTTTGCACAATACCCATATTACTACATTCCTGTCAACACGCCTGTATTACCCCATATTTTTGAATATTTATAAACATTTATTCTGACATTTTTTCAGTAATTGATGCACAATACATTGTATTGCACATTCAACAGCACATCTGCACTTTACTTCAGAACATAGCCCTACTATTGCTGCCATCTGTCTTTTACATCTCCTATACAGTATTTGCTACCTGTATTTATAACATATTAGTATTTTAGCATTTTTTACTATTAGTAAGGTATTAGTATTAGGTAAAAGTATTTATAGTTTTTCTACCTGGATTTATATTTTTCTTTCCTACCTGCATAATAGTAAACTGTAATGTAAATTCTATTTTTCTGTCACTGATAACTTAATAACATGTTATAACATGTAAGGTTGTGTGTGTAAGACAAATAAAATTTTAATGAAATTGACCTGAAATAATACACATGAATTACACTTATTCGATTTTGTATTTTCCTTTTGATCTTTCCTTACAACTGTTTTTAAAATCCAGCACTAATATACATGCATGCGCGCGCGCGCGCACACACACACACACACACACACACACACACACACACATTGTAAACTCACATCTGCACACACATACACAGACATCTCGGACTCTTGACACATATGACAGCACAAAGAACTACATAGTGTTAGTCTGGTTTTAGATGGGCATTTAGCATTTAGTTGGGCATTTAGCTGATCACATTCACATGCAGGAAAATACATCAGGATTGCAATGGTATACAAACAGAAATTACTTAATAACCATTTGTCTTTTTGTGTGAAATATATATATATATATATATATAGTGGTACCTCAACATATGAGTGTCCCCACTTGCGAGTGAAAATATTCGCTAAAAACCCTCGCGTTACGAGAGCTGTATACATGCTCTGTCACGCCCCTTCGTTAGTGCCTGCCAGCCCGGTCGGCTATCATTGAATGTGTATAACAGCTTCCCTCTCTACCAAGGATTTGCGAAGTATTGAATTGTTATGGCGATTACTGAGCACTGGTGGCCCCTTTTGTCTCAGTCTCCCTCATTGTATTCTCCCACCAACCTGCCTCTCCCCTTCATTCTTCCCTTCCTGGTCTGCATTCCGGACGGCTTCAACGGTATTGACGATCGCACGCCTCTGACCTCGACTTACGAACTGCTCTTGCTGAATCTACTGGTGATATTGCTGGAAATAAAGAACCTATTTCAGTACATTGGGATCCAGATTACATTTGTCTCTGCACGGGCATTACATGCTCGTATGTATTGTAACGCTGGTGCCGCGACCAATGGACCGCAGCCGAGAAGGGCGATTATGCACCTTGTAAAATAGTTGTACCCCACCCTGAGTGTGTCTGAGAGCGCGAATGTACCCCTTGCCCCGTTTCCGCAGTCTGTGGGGCTGGAGTGATTGGTGATAAAAACTGTCTGAATCCTTTTAAGGGCTTTAATAAAGAGCAGTTGCTTTAACCAATTCGCCTGTGTTTAATATGGCTGGTGCCAAGAGCCGCTACAGTATCATGTTTTCCCCCAATACGAGCGAGACTCCCAGGACAAGTAAAAACTCGTGAAAAGTCGGTCAACATATGAGTGATTGGCTGCGACTTGCGAGCACCTGTTTGAACAAACTGGGGATTAGAGCGTGGGTACGTTTTCTTTCCCGCAAGGTGCAGACGGCAAACCATGGAATGCCTTATATATATATATATTGTGTGTGTGTGTGTGTAAGCCACGATGCCGCTAAGGATAGTGGTATTAAAAAGGACACAACTGTAGAGGTTACCATAAAGCCGAACTCACCAAGCCGACTGCCCCTTTTAGGAAGGTGACGTTAGTTTATGACGTTATTTACTTCGCGCCATTGGCTCTGTGTGTTCTAAAGGCATTAAAGTCCCCGGTTCATGGCCGGTCGACGTCTTTACTTAATTTCATAGATTTGTCATTTATATTATTTAGCATTGGTATTTGTTAGGAAAATTACTTTTATTTTTCAGAAAATACCAAGTTAAATAATTTTTATATAAATATTTTTGGGGGTATGGAAGGTATTAATAGGATTTCCATTAATTTATAGGGGAAAAATTGTTTCAAGATACGAGTTTTTCGCATTACGAGTAATCTTCCGGAACGAATTAAACTCGCAAGTGTGTATGTGTGTGTGTGTGTATATATATATTTTTTTCATTTTAAAACGTTCATAAATAGGTAACAGCACAAGAGCAAGAAAGAAATGTTAAAGCTTTGCATTACAAAGCCAGAAGTCCCAGGAAGTAATTATCTCATCCGTCCAGCAGGATGCAGGTGGCCACTTTCGGCATCTATACCTAAGGGGGTTGGCATTGCCCATGTTGCTGGCAAACTGCAAGTCTGAGTGTGGCCTACAAAGTTTGAAAGAAGCAGCTATACAGGCATCTGTGGTACCTTACTGTGCATGACTTTTCCTTAATGTCAGTATCTCTGCCCCCTTTGTCATACTTTTACATCACTGTTACTTGTCCTATTTGGTTGCATTCATGTTAGATGGTGGGGTTTGCACTTTTAACCTTTATTTTCTGTTGTATAGTATCACAGCATGTGTTTATAAAGGAATTTTCCAAGCCATTCCCTGCTCTTCTTTTCTAATAAAAACTACTGCAAGACAGCTGGAGCCTGCTTGTCGTTGAATAGAGCAAAAATAAGATGCTTATATTGGCCTGTATTTTACAGAATTTTTACCCATTTCTTTGCTTCACAAAAAATGACATTTCTACATATAAGCCATTCCTATGATCTCCTTTTCTTAATTTTCTGAGCATTTGTGCATTCTTTATATCTCTCCTGGGAATGGATGTTGAGTAGGGAATGTTAAATTTTCAGGTTGTCCTATTTTCATATATCCAGCTGTCCTGTTCTTTCTGGGTTTTAAATAGGTCACTTTTGGTATATTCCAGATTAAGGACAAGATCGCCCAGAACCCCTCCCACCTTGCCTTATGCCAATGGGACCACTCAGTACACCTTAAAAATTTTAAGACTGAAATCTTGAACCTTCGAAAAACGCAATAAAAGCTATCACACCCACTGAAATAATCTATTTGTATAGAAATAATGAGTCAGAGAGTAGTATTCTGATGGCTCGTAATTGTATATCTGGAAAGAAAAAAATAAAAAACTGTGGTACCTACCTCAGAGAGATTTCATCTCCGACTGATAGAAGAGGTCTGTGAACAATTACTGCACCTGAGTGCACCCATTAAAATGCATCCAGGCTCCTTTCAGACAGCTCTGCATGGGTGAACCATGCTGGATATGTGATCTCATTTGTTTTCTGCCAGATCTTACAGTATCATTGTTGAGAAAGTGGTATTGATATTATACCATAACTACAAGGAGCCAGGCCTCTTTCTAAAGTCTGGTAGGCATGTTTTATTTTTATCTTTGGGCCACAAACTGCTGAACAGACATTTTTTTTAAGGAGGGAGATGGGAGATGGTGCTACTAAGATAAAGCGTTTACAAGAAGGATACGTGGTGTTAGGGCTTGCGATACAGAAAAGGTACAACTTTGCCTTTCAGAGTAAGGATGTTGGAAAGGCCCAGGTGGCTAAATAAATGCAACAAGTGTCAAATGCTTTCATGTGCCATTTCCTACCTTTATCACACATTTTTACTCTTAGTAGGTGCGACCACAGAGAACAGGAAGTGTAATTTGTTTGTTTTAGTGTACATGGGCAAGACCGCAGTGAAGTGGTAAGGAAAGAGCGAAAACCTGAAAACCCCTGATTCTGGTCTCATGAAGGGCTCTTGTGGAGCGCACCTGTTGAGCTGTAGATTGCTTTGGGAAAAGTGGGATGCTTAACTTTAACTGACTGCAGTGACATGCCTAGCCACGCAATGTGTAAAAAAATGAATAAGGCCAAAAACACAGAGAAATCACTGCACACTTCCCTTTTTTGCCCAATCCCTCCCTGACTAAATAACTAAATTATCCTAAATATTACTGATCACTGTATTTTCTCCCTCTATACACAAAAAAGTGCAATGAGCAGAATGATGTGTTATAAATCAATAAGCAAAAAACTGCACATGGAGGTAAGCGCTAATTGGACTAGTCAAGGACATCTATGTCCTTGACTAGTATGTCTAACATCTAAGAAAGGAAATGTAAATAAAGGTAGTGTAACTAAAATATATAGCATCTATGTGCTCTAATGATGACACGAGCACCGTGTGTTCAAAATAATTCCATTTTGAGGATCCAGACAGGAGTAGCAGCAACCATTATATTCTACCCACTTTTCTTTGAACTGTAAGGTATTTATTTAGTCAATGTTTTTCTATGAGCAGTAATGAAATTAGTGAAATTTGTCAACCAGTTAAACACACCAAGAAGGCTTGAAGCCAAGGATTTCCTCAGAACTTACCAGGGTCATAGAAAATGCCTTGTTGTCTCTTTATATATTGAATTAAAACGTATTCAGATTTATGTTATAAAAATGAGAAAACTCACATTTTCAGGAATATAGAGCTAAAGATGACTTATACATATATATATATATATATATAAAGTCCAGTAGCATTAAAATTTGGTAGATTGTCATTGTCTCAAAGGAAATCAGGGGAAAACTGAGAACACTTTTGCTGTTAAGTTCACTGTTCACTGACAGTCATTGGTGTCTTCAGTTTAGGCACGTGCAGAATAAGGTGATAAACTTAAAATAGCATTCAAATAAGAAGTGAAAAGTAAAAAGCAAAGTTAAAGCTCTTTAGCATAAAGACACAGAAAACTGGCGCTGCTTTAAAAAAACATTTATACTTTTATATTGTCTTTTTCAAAGAGGATTTAAACCTATTTGAAACATTTATTTCGATGGCAGACTGACTGGCGCTGTCATTTCACACCACCAGAATTCAGGATTCAGCTTCCTGTGAGAAGGTGAAGTTTTGGAGTGCAATTTGAATGATCTGTTTGTGCCCGCATATGTTTTCTTTGAGTGCTCTACACTTTTACATTCTACAAAACGTTCTTCTCTTATAGTCTATGCACCTTTTTACAAACAAATTACACACACACACACACACACACACACACACACACAAAGTGCAATTTAAAGATGTCCAATCCACCTAATTAGCACATCTTTAGGCAGATTACTGGAGAACCAAGAGGAAAGCCACCCAAGCATAGGGAGGACATGCACACTCTATTCAGATTTACACATGGTGCTAAAAGCCAAATTCAAACCCATGACCCTGGATGAGTGCAGAAACACAACTACTTACTGTGTTGCCCCAATCCTCCAGTGTAAAAGTATGCAAATCAGATGAACGGATAATCTTAAATTGTCTTGTGTTGAATTGATATCATATCCAGGCTTTATCCTTCCTTGACACCCCACATGGTAAGCTTGGGCTCTAGGTCTCACTTACAAACATGAAATGGGCAAGAAATTATTTAGTTAATGCCTTAAAACCCTCTTTAAATACATAAATACAACAGTATATGCAAATTAAACAATACTATGTATTCAGGGCTATAATAACAGTTAAATCCTCACTACCTTTGATGACATGCCTATAATGGGGTACTTGGGTTATGTAGCTACAAAGGAAAACATTAACAAACTCTTGATTCACTTTCTAGTGGAAAAGAGCCAGGTTTCAGATGGCATACATCCAGAAGACATCAACTGTGGTAACTTCAACTCATTGATATCTGTCAATATTTGTTTTTTTTTTTTTTGGGTGGGGGGGTTGCTGGGGTAATAAATTTCAGTCCCCAAAGCTGTGCAGTATGTCACGCTTACAGCTCTGTATTAAAATACAAGTGGTCACAATGCACAATGACCACTATTAGAGAGGCATGTTGCCCCTGAATACAACTAGAAAGTTTTTTCTCAGACTCTCAGACTGTTTTCTCAGGTCCTATTGAACACACAATGGCAGTGTGACTTTGCCAAGAGTATAAGAACAGGGACATTTTATTTGGAATTTTGTGGGCTGAAAATTTAAATCAGTACACATTTTACTGAATGGGGTAAGTTTCTTTTTTTTCTCTCAACTGCACAATATGTGCACCTTCTTCCATGAACGTATGAAGGGTCCTGTTGTTTAAGAAAGATCAAACACCATACCTATTTTCATCCAAAGCCACTTTAAACAGGGTTATGCTTGCACCTATGTTTTTTTTTTCTGCAAAATTTGTTTTCCTCATGAACATGAAGTATGCCTATAGGTTCTCTGCAAAATTGTAGTAGGTCACATGAAAACTCTTTATCCTGGTTCACTTAAGGGCCAAACCCAAAGTATCAGTAATATTTCTCAAAGGCATGCATTTGTGGCAGATGCATCCTCCACTGCAGAGGATCTCCAGAAATTGATTTTTCATCTCACCCCAGCTGAGTTCACAGTCAGCCTGAGGAACACTTATGTGAGCTCCTAAGATGCAAATTAAAGACCTTTATGTGTAAAGAAATATATTTGAGATCAATGACACCCACCACTCATTTGCTGGACAGAAGGATCAGCAGAAGCATGCTGACAAAAGGGTCTGGAAGAACACGCTGGTTACAACGCACACCAAAATGCATGCCAAGCAGGCCGGTATCAATGTTTCTATACAGAAATGAAGCAAGGCCCACCAGCTTGTGACAGGAACATACTGTAATATCTTCATATGCACTACCTTACAGATATCCTAGCTGGATTATGTGAACTGAAATAAAACCCTGGCTCATAGAGAAATGACAAACATATTGGCACTTCTGTCCAGCATATTTTCACTTCTAAATCAGCCACACTTGCATTTCTTTGGAAAAGTGCAGTATATGGAGGACAGCCATTTAAACAAATGTACACATTTTATATATCATTCTAGCTGTACCAGACATGTTAAATGGCTTGCAGTTGAATTCAGTAAAGTCTGAAAATGAGATCAATGTAAGGCACTGATCTTGAAGGTGTGCCACATCAAAACTGGACTATTTGTGATTACAAATTCAATCAAGCAATTTACTGTGTGAACCCTTTACCAACCACAATGTCTATGAGGTTTTGTTCCAGCATGGTCAATTCTAAGTTTTGTCCTTTGTCCTAGGTTCAACACAGCCACCCAGCTATACCTGTTTCCTTGTTTTCATCCGCCTTGTGTCCTCTCCTCTCCTTGATCATTTATTTATTTATTCAATTGACTACTGTGGTTTCAGGACTACTGGACTTGTTTAAAGTTTAAAATTTCTGGAAAAATACTGTTTGTGGTTAAAAATAAATAAATTAATAAGTGCAACAAATAACACTAGCCTCTGTAGCTGTTCAGTGTTTGTTACAATAAGAAAGTCTGCAGTCTCAGTCAATGAACTTAAGTTTCCTTGTCCTGAATTGTGCAAAGGTGATGAAAAGAGCCAGTTACGTCTCTTCATATCTAGAACCTGTAATCTGAACTGGCACCCCATGTTTGGACTGTATAGCCACACCAGATGCTGCAGTATTAAAGTTTTTAAAGGTCATTTAACCATGGGTCTATCAGCATTCTCACTTGAGATGAGATGTACCAACAAGAAAAGCATATCAAAGCCACTTTTTGCTTGTACATTTAAAGAAACTGGCTAAATTATTTTTGCCATATATCTGTCAACAGTCTCCTCCTTTGAAACAAGAGTCTTTTCAGTCAGATCATTCAAAACACAACACTCATAAGAATTAGAAAATTGAATTCCCCAAACACTCTCTCAGTGCTACTTCCTGGACCTCTGAGATTCTATGATCAAACAGTTGTTTAAGAAAGAATAGGTCATTGGCTAGAGCAGACCCAAGATTGGATATAGACCCCTCCATGAAAGCAGAACGTTCCATGCCAAGCTTTGGGTCTTATCGCATAATTTTGGGCAGATTGTGTGTCCAATAAAACTAACATGGGGTTTGAAGTAAAACTCAAGAGCTAAATAACATTACCACCACTTACGTGGCTGCTCATAGACAACTGCTTGTTAACGTAGCCAAAACCACAATACAGTTTTAATGAGGTTACCTAAAGCTTGACTTTCTTTTGAGCAGACTTTTGTCAACATCTATCCAGTTGCCCTGGAAACAGCAAAATATGGCAATGTCTTGCCCAGAGGTTGTGAATGTTTTCCCTAGTTGAATGCCTATCTGGCTATTGTCTCTATTATCCAGCAGCAGCCACACAGGACATACGCTCAGTGTTTTCTTAATCACATTGAGTTTAAAGGTGTTTGCTTGTCACTGTGACCTAGAGCATGCCCCTAGCCTTAACTCAAAGATGCCTGTCGTTTGTTCATCTCACAACAGCATAACCTTAGATATTTTGTCCAATGTGAATATTGCTCATTCGCAACTTCTCACAAAGAATGTGTAAACTGTGGAACTACTCACTTACATAAACGACACCAACTGACCTTTTTGTTGAAGCATAATACAATACAAAAAGAATAAGAACCTCAAGAAACAGTTAGTCCTCTTAGAAACATACATTTATACAACCATATATTCCATACTGCTTACCCTAGACAGGGTGAGAAAAGATCCTGGAGCATAGGGCAGGGGACACTGTGGATGAAGTGCCAACCCATCACAGGACACAATCACACACATTGCATGCAATGCCCATAAGAGTACCCATAAGAAACCAAAGAGAATATAAAGGCATCACAGATGCAAACACATATGGTGTGTGTGACAATGAAACGAAGACAATCGTTGCTTCAAAACATGAGTCTCCATTCAGATTTTTTGTCACCCAAATTTACAAACAATTATGAAATTGACTAATTGGCTGTACCTGATTATCCACCACACAAAAGTAAGATTTAAGGCTCCAACCCTGTAAGCACAAAGGCACCAGCGCAAACCACTGAGCCTGCATACAGCCCCAAACAAAATAATGTTTAACCCTGCTCTGGTACCATGGGGTCTTTCTGACCCCTTTCCACTTTCAGTCACGTTTTTCTTTGAAACTATCACGATTAGACACCTCTCCTTTCACATATTTTCCTGTGAGGCTATCCTAATAATGTGACACGTTCACTAGTTTTCTTTTTTTATTTTTTATTTATGTTTTTTCCATTTGGGGTCAAATCGACCCCATAGTACTTTCCAAGTAACATGCGTATTTTCTCTTATTTTGAGGTTCTGTTCTGCTTAACAAAATGGCGAAAAGACGGGGATTTCTTAGCAAAATCGACAATGAACATGAGGACGAAATTCAGGATAGTTTCAGCTGGGATGAAAGCGACCCTGAACCCAATGAAGAGTCAGACTCATAGTGAACTAAGTACAAATGAACCAGATTCAGAGGAAGACCAAGATTGTGACAGTCTTGTTTCTATATTTAAGTTCCTAAGACAAATACACCTCTGTCTGAAAAAATCTGAGTACAAATGTTTGTTGTACACTATTATTTGGAGAAAACCAAAATATTGTAATAAACAGTGTGTTTATTCTGTTAATAAGAGGCATGAAAAAAAATAGGTGTTTTTTACAATGGGGTCAAATTGACCCCATGGTACTTTCAACGTAATTTTTTTCATGGTACCAGAGCAGGGTTAAGTTAATTTTACAATTCCAGTAGTTCGTATGATTTTCAAAAACTATAAAATAATGTTACATATGGCGAAAAATTTTTGAATTCCTACAAAAGTTGCCATGGAAACATGTTTTCTAATTAATTACCAATTTTCAGTATTCAGTATATTGTCAACCTCATATTCTGTTGATTACAAAAATTGAATGCCCACAATCACTTCTCTTCACAAACATTACCCACGAGCAAAGAAGACTATAATTATCAAAGCCAGCGGATAGTGGAGAAAGTGGGGAGACATTTACATGTTTTGAAGTGGATCATACTGAATCACTTGTCAATACTGATAACAATACATGGAGCATTTCCAATTTCTTTGTTACTGCACCGTAATAATGAAGATCATGCCACCAACATTTATTTCAAAGCAGAAATTTTTCCACAGAATAGGAATGATCCAGCTACTTTTGTATAATGATATAAAACTTCATCATCTTTGCTGATGTGACGATGTGACTTGAACCTTCACTAAATGCAACATCTGAACAAATACTTGAATATAAAGTCTTAAATTGCTATTAATAATGTGTCCCTTTTAACTTGACATCACCACAATGTTCATCATATTGTCTTTAAATAATGCATTAGAAAACCGTCATCTTTCTCTCAGTCATTGTTATCACATGAGCTAATGGGTGTATCATTTGTCTTTTATTAAACATTCAGTTTTGCAATTTATGGTTTTCATTCATGACTGCTTTTACATTCTCATCTGTACTTAATTTTCCTGTTACATGGCAGAAGATTCATAAATTCAAGTGATACAGAAATAAACAAACAGATTCACAGTTGAACCAGGTTTCTCCTGGTTGCTATGGCTTCTATACAATACTTATGACAGCAACAGCCCTTTACTGCTTCAGATGGACTGAATGAAGATTACAACTAATTATTTCATATTTATTAGTATTACTAGTAGCAGTAGTGTTATTAATTTATTTAACTAGTGTATTCAGTCTTTTAACTCCTTGCAGGGTAATGTTTGACCTGAGCCTATCCCTGACCGTATCCCAGACGGCAAGGTACAGGTGGAGTACATCCTGGAAAGGGTGCTTACACATTGTAATGCAAACATGGGTGTGTCATTCTCTGTCTTATGATTCATTCTGTAAAATTACCTTCTTTTTGTGAGAAAAAGCTTACTATTCTCAGTACTGAAAACTACTATGCAAACTCTGTTTTGGGAGATAATGTTAATTTTCCTGTTTTCCGTTGTGTGTCCATTTTTTGTTCTACCACTATGATCTAGTTTGAAATAAGCAGTAGCATATTGTTTAAATTCAGACTTTCGCATGAAAAGCTTCATATGGAAACTGTTGGTCACCTTTGTGAAAATTCTGTTTATGTTTTAACCACATGAAACCTTTATTTGTTTTTATGCTTGCGGATGGAGTGGGGGGGGGGCAGTTAAACTTGTTCTTGGGTTTAACTATTTCTGTTGATTTTTCTCTGTGGTATGTGATTTCCCTTATTGCTTCCATGTTCTCTTGTGGCATTATTTAAAATGCCATGTTATTTATAAAAATACAAAGCATGTAATACTACCTGCAGAAAAGTGGTATTTACCATAAGGAATATCTGTGATGTTCACAGGAAGCCTTCAGCAAATTGAAAAAATCAGTCTCTTGCATGTTAGCTACGACTTAGAATCTGAATACATGCAGGTCTACCATGAAATATATGCATAGACTAAGAAACTCCTCCTGCTTTTGATGTCAGGATCAGATTTATAAACTGAGAGAGAAAGATAAAAGTGATCAGATAACTTACTCACTATAATGATATATTACTGTAATTTGTGAGAACGTTTGGCATAGCACACTACAACGAGAGCAGCATAGTCAATGTATTTGTTTTAATGAAAAGCATATTTTCATTAGGGAGACTGTTAACTTGCTGGCACATGAGGAATATTTTGACAGCGGAGAACAGCAGCATTAACATTCAGGTGTACATGCAGCACATGCCTATTGTGCTTGTTACCTGCCGAGTGAACACCTCTGCCAATTAGGCTACTGTTTCTTCTGCAGTGAACTGTGAAGCTTGGAAAGGAGGAGCGTGTTTGTGAGGGTTTCTTTGCATAAGAGGTATTTTGAACATTTTTAGTTTTTTGCCTATTTATACCACAGACCATTTCATAAAGCCATAAACATTTAGAAGTATTTTTGAAAGCTACATACACCTGTATCATTAAATGATTCATGCTAGCCACAGTTAAATACCGACCAAAAATTCTAAAAATTACTAAAGCTCTTTACTGAATTTGCCATTAGATGTAAAATTACCTGCATAAAATCCAGGGCTCCAGTTTTCGCTCAGATATTGGTATTCGTATTTTTATCCATATATTCATTCAATCATGCCTTACTCAAAACGATGAAAGAATAACTGCCTGATTTCAGGAATTTTCAACCTGTCAATTTCCATTTATTATTTGCCCTGTCAAGGTGGGTGAGTTCAGCTCCTGTCTAATACATGCATAATCCATTGGAAGCATATATGACACTGGTCATGCTGGGGTCACTAACAGCACATTGACCACATGTTTGCCTTCTTGGTGGGCCTATACCAGATGAGAGTTCATGTGAAACTGGCTGTGCACCATTTAGAACTCCACTGAGAAAGGCTCCTTAATTTGAATTGTAGTTGGAAACAGGATGCAGAACAAACTAGATTTAAATGTAATGAAAGAAAAAAGCAATTTTTTAAAGCAATATACATAGTATACTGTGTACTTTAATTATATATTATTTATTGTATATTGTATTTTAACAATACAGGTAATATTTCAAAGAATTACATTTAGTCATGTTAACATACAGAGTATACAGAATGCTGTATGAGTGTTACAAAAATTTCTTGTTAAAAGTTGATTTTAAAAACTTAATGGCTTGGTTATTCACTTAGCAGGCAAGCTGGTTCCTTAGTACCTGGTCGCTCAATGAGATGAGTATCAGCAATAGCTTCAAAACTATCCTGGTTCAAAGCCCAGCTCAGCTCAGCTCCCAGGTGTGTTCTTGAGCAAGACACTCAGTGCTAGCTCCCCAAGTGCTGCGCGTGGTAGTCCACTGCCTCACCCCAGGCTGGGTTAAATGAAGAGAACAAGTCTTCTTGTGATGTGTCATGTACAGTATATGTCCACAATGACAGTAAAGCTGATTATTCTTCGTGTAAGAAAGAAACCTTTGACAAGTTTTTGCTAATTAGATGTTACCACATCAGACAATGGGCTATGTGGGTTCACCTTACCGTCACATTATCCATCTAGTAACCTTCAAACACTCACTAGATAAATGAAGTAGAGTTGTACTTATATATGAAGGGACTGTATTCCACTTTAATTTTTCATGGTCACATTTATAGGTAGCCAAAATACTTATGAAGTGCAGTAACTACTGAGCTATCACCTACAAATATCCTCTTTCATTATCTAAGTACCTTAAATAAATGTCACTTTAGTGATATTTACTCTGCTGGTCTGTAGAAACATGTCTGGTCTGAAGAAACATGTCTATAAAGTTTAATCATTCAACTGTAATGAAAATGAAATGCATTTACAATGTTTATATATGACAAATTTTATCAGTTTTAATATCTATAATCCACACCCACCCATTTTGCTAATATGTTTGGCTGTATATGTTATTAAATGTGCATGATACTATCATGCATGAGGCGGAGATACCTTTGAGTGTTGTGACATTCTCTCCACAACTGCGGCTTATTAAAAGGCCTTTTGGTATATTGAAGGCATTTTTTAACGTGCCAATCTTGATTAGCTGAAGTGGAGTTTTAGACACCACCTTATGCCTCATTTTTCTCATTTTCTGTAGCTTTTAAGGCTCAAAAAGGCGGTTGCTTCAGAAAGCACAGGTGTCACAGTGCTACATGACAGGACTGTGTTGAGTTCAGTGGAGATGCACTTCAAATATTAAACAAGCATGAACCCCATCCCCCATCGTCAAGAAAAAACAAAATAAGTGCATCAGAAACGAAGTACTGTTTACGGTTTTCTGAAAAATTTTAAAGGGATTGTTTCACGGGTCATATTAATAGGTGCAGACAGACAGGTGTCATCTGCTAAGATGAAAAATAACACCCATCAAGTCATGTTCTCTGTGTTCAGTTTTCACATCTGAAATTTAAACCTGTGAAACAATCTATAAACTAGATTTGCCAACATATCTAGGACTCAGTTTAGCTACAATGTCGTATAATAAACACTGACAGAATTTTAAGTAGTTTTTTTTGGGGGGAGGGGGGGTCATCTTCATAAAATGGATTTTAACATTTTAGCCCATTTTTATATTTTTGGTTCATTAAAAGCAAAAGCAATTATCCTGTCTCTGGGTAACTGGAAAGTCTGAGGGCTGTTTTGACATTGCTGTGCATGGACATGCCATTCTGTCCTCGCTTATTTCAGTATAGAGGCTGTGCCGTATCTACGGAATTAAAACATTTAAATCCATTTTTTAAGTGATTTTGTAAAGTGCGTCAGATGTTCTTGGTAGACTTGAAATGAGAACTTTACGGAAATAGAAAATATTGGTGTACTGGCCTTTTAAGTACTCATTACTTTGACGGCCATTTAGTCTGTGGGTCCGCAGTTCTAACACGTGTTCCAGGAATAAATACGTACTAATTTTTATAGTTCCTTGAAAGTTTTATTAAAACAAACAAAAGAATAAAATAGCGAACGTAGAATCCAGTTGTGTTTGTCCGGTCCAATACCGTTTAAACACCACAGGTTTCTCCCTTACAAGTTTCACGTATGCATCCAGTATACACGTTAAGTTGTTCTATATACGCGATACACGATCAACATAATAAACACGATCACACGTTACACGATCTTACACGTTAGCACCTTAAACACAGTAAACACGTTAAACACGATCAAAAACTTGTTTCGATCCAAGACCAACACAGACTTCTCACTAACTAACATACTGTGTTGGCCTTTTTTTTTTTTTTTTACTTATTCTACTTTGCATATGTGCCTTTCCTACAGCAATATAACATTAAAGATATCCTCTAACCACTAATAGCATGCTAAAGTTATATGGCTGAGTCTAATAGCTTAACAAATAACACCTCACAATAAATTGGCTCCAAAATGGCTCTGGTTTTCTACTTTTTTTTTCTTCTTCTTTCTCTCACGTATGAAAGATATGTATATTGTGATCATTTTAATAGTAGAATGCACAAATATATAAGACATTGTGAACTCCAACCTGATGCTCCAGCACTCGTCTATTTCATTATAACAAAAGTATCTAGCTTTTTTTCTTCATTCATTAATTAGCAATTACTCTTAGTGATTTTTTAAAATGTTTTCCAGCCTACCCCACAATTAATTATATTTCTATACACACCTATTGTGGATAGAACTATCAGTTAACACCAGAGTGGTGACAAATCTGTCTGACACATAGGAAACACTTTTGTCCTTCTTTAGCATCTCAAAACTAAAAGGTTTCCTTTTGTACTGTAACATGCCAATGAGCCTAGGTCTACTGGGTGGCAACCAAACATAGTCAACTTTCGGCTGCTCCCTAGAGGGCGGGGTCACAACATCAGATCAACCAGATTAGCAATTCACAGGATTCTATATGGGTTGTTATGCCAGATGCCCTTCCTGACTCAACTGTCCCATTATTTGTTTATTTTCAAATTGGGGCTTGGGAGCAGCACTGATCATGCACTGGCTTATACAGCACAGGCAGCTGGAATTTGAACCTGCATCCTTACAGATTCAAGGTGATCGTATTAACCACAGATGTTTAAACTTGAGTTACAAAGTTAAAGATAGCCAGAGATCAAGATCCTGTCACTGTCTATCATTTGAGAGCAACAGCTGGTGTTACAAAATGGTCACTGTTAGAATGTTGGAAGTTTTTTATAATGGTTCTGAACAGAACTGATTTACAATCAAATTATACTGAAATAGTCCTACACATAAAACGAAAATCAATTAAAAATAAAGTCTACATAATCTAATTTCAGCACAACCTTAAAAAATGGGAAAGCAGAACCATAATGTAGAACTTGAAAACTAAAAACTTGATATATGTGTGTTCTGTGATTTCACAATGTTGCCTCCTTTTCACTGGTTTGCACTATGGTAATCATTTTGCTCATAGTTACGCCTTGTTCTCTAATCACTTTCCTTTTAAATTTCTGCTGTCTTTGGTAGTCAAGTAAGAAAATAACATGATGTCAGTACAAATTTTCTCTTTTGATATCACAAAAATGTCACTTTCTTTTACAAATGACAAAGCCATATGCTACATTATATTTTATTGCAGGCACTGCTTATTTTTCATAATATCGTTGCCAAATTTGAAGAATGTAAAATAAATCTGAATTGGAATAGGTCATGATTTAGATCTTGAATCAAAACCACAGAATATACTCAAACCCTGAGTCACAAGTGGGAGACCTCCTGAAACTGAACACTGCATAGCTACTGACACCAGTACTGTCGGCGCTACATAACTACTGACACTACTACACAGCTACCCACACAGCTACATTCCTAAACAACCACTGACACAATTACACAACCACCGACATAACTACATCACACAACAACTTCTGACACACACACTTTTATCAGCCCACGGCCCACATGTAGCTCATTCAGTCACACTCTCAGTACTGACAGCATTGGTGCTCCCAGCTACCATCACAAAACTGAAGTGACTGATTTAATGCTGAAAACAATACAAATAGTTTTTACTTTTTTAATTTTTTTTTACAGCCAAGATAAAATCACAATGAGCTTCTTACAATGTGAAGAAAATGTACATATGCATTCAAAGATCAACCTCAAAATTAAACAGCACAATGTAATATCAGAGTACTCTTGCTGAGAGAGGAGTGTTATGCCTGCTATGTCCATTCAGGGAATAACTTAAAAGAGTGAAATATTAACATGGATGCCTTCTTGTAAGAATACTTTGAGTGTTCTGGACATCATTAGCTATGTCATTCTTCCCTCTGGACATCACACAGTTCAGACTGTATCCCATGGATATGTCCACCAATACTACACAAACTCCCTGGCCCCATTTTTATGGATGTCTTTAATATCTAGCTATCATTGGCCAGTATCCCTCACTCCAACAACATCAAGAAATTAATATTTCCATCCATTCACTATATTGACTTATCCAATTCAGGGTCGCGGGCAGCCTGGAACCCATCTCAGGAAGCACAGGGCACCCCAGGCAGGGCACCAACCTAACACACACACACACACACACACACACACACACACACACACACACACACACACACACACACACACACACACACA
>JABJVR010000696.1:0-20565 GCA_025773905.1 Chitala chitala | reverse complement strand
GGAAAGCCGGCTGTACAGAAACGAACATTCGAATAGTAAAATATCAATTCGAATAGTAAAAAGTTAAACAAATATTCATTATTCGAATATTTGTCTGCATCCCTAGTCACTTTGGATAAAAGCGTCTGTTAAATGGCCAATTTATTTATTTTATTATTTTTAGTTACTTTGGCTTAGTTTGTTAAATTTGCAGTCTTATTTTACACCTGGACAATTTGTGTGTAAGACAGTTGCCCACACATACAGTGTAATTTTGTTATTGCTTATGAAATAAAAACCTACATTAGGCATCTGTAAGCAGAGCCAACCCTGACCAGTTTGGTGCCCTAGGCAAGGTTTTAGCTGATGCCTGTTACATTGTAACCAGTTCCACCACCAATCGCTGCAGTGGTGACCCTGTGGATGAACGGCACCCCTAGCGACTGCCTATACAGCCTATGCCCAGGGCTGACTCTGTCTGTAAGCAGTGGTCTCAATTAATGAATAGCACTCCCCAATGCCATTGGCTGCTATTTGTATATATATATGTTTTGGTGTTGAGCAGTTGGGTGATGCGATGTGGTAGTGGCTGTTTTTCAATGACACCTTCAGGTGACAGTTCTGTGTTTGTGTAGTGACGGTGTGACCCCTGTGTCCCCAGGCAGAGGCTAGACTGTGTCCCCTGCCTTGAGAAGCTGCTTTAGAGGGCTGTGGACCTGAACTGTCCTGGACAGAGGACTACGAGTAAAGTTCATGTCGGCCTCGTCTATCTCTGACTCTGAATTTGCCAGTTATTTTGTTAATAAATGGCCCCTGAAATCTTAACCTGACACTGCAACAACATGCCTTACGGTACACTTCTGCTAGGCTTTGTACTTAACAGCTGAAAAATGACTGCCAGCCGACATCCATGTTGCAGATCCCCGACAACTACTGTAAAATGCTGATATAAATTTAGTTCATATTAAAAATCAGTCTAATGTAAAAATCTGTTTTCTGTTAATGTGTTGAAATGTACGTTGTGTGCCATTTTGGCTCCCATGTCATGGCTTATCAGAATGTTTCTCCAACAGCATGCAGGAAAAGCAACACAAATAATAACAAGCGGTGCTGACGCACGTCAAACAGAGCGTGGTGATTTTGTCTGTGTGAAGCGAAGCATGCCAAGACGCTGTTCTGGTGTCCCGGTTACGTTGTCTGTGTGTGCCGTGCCACGCTGGAGTAACTGCATGTAGCCTTTGTGTGCGCGTGCGGGTCTTGTCCCTCTGTTCGGATCGTCGACGTTGGGTCTCTTGCGGAGCCTCTCCTTGTGTTGCACGCTCTCGGGAGCTGTTGTGCATTTCATGGTGGGATGGCAGGTGCTGAAAATGAATGACATAATTCTTTTTCACCTTATTTGTCCGCAGTCCGGCTTTATCGCATTGTTTTTGATATTAGAAGAGTGAATGCACAATGGAAGCATGTTGCAATGTCTCTAAGGGGGTGCCCGCTGAAAGCAGAGCCCACCCTGGCACAGAGAAAGGACTGCTTGTTGACGGTACAGAGAAATGTGGTGGGGGGGTAAGCTATGCCTGGAATGTTGGCTCATGCTGAAGCTTGTGGTCTTGAAAGGCCCACAGCAATCGTTTCATCACGACGGGTTTTTTTTCTTCCCCCTTCGCTGCAATTTGTGAGGTTTCAGCCCCCTCTGGCACAGGGCCCAGTTCCTCATTGCCACGACATGTGAAGAAGCAAATCCCTTTGTGTCGCCCCTGGCCGGGCACAGTGGGCCTTCTCATTCTGGCAAAGGCGTGGGCGCGGGGGCGTCCCGTCAGGCTCTGCCGTAAAGGCCAGAGGAACATGGAGAAAGAACAAGGAAGAACACTGAGTGCTGGGAAAATGGGTGACTGACCTGGCCAAAGGAAGCATGATGGTTTCCCTCCAAAGTCATGTCATCATCTGAAGCTTTTCCTGGAAGGTCACTGGGTAAAGTGAATGTTTGGGCTTCTTACAATAGAAGAAGCTATGTCCTGTTGATGTGCAGGGTTTCCATCACCACGGATGGGGCTTCTGAGTAGGTCCTGTCTACAAACCACAAGGCAACCAAGAGCAGGACAACTTAAACATAGACAAAATGAAACTGTATGTGTCTTGGCTCTTCTGAGTCCTGCTGGGGTACTTGGTCCGGCACCAAACGGCACGTTTCATAAAATTTTTCCTCTACATGTTTATCAGCAGATAAAGTTGCTCTTCCTTCTGGGTTGAAACTACACAAATGTTCCTGGTGTACAAAGAAATGATGCTTGACAAAATTATTTGAGCAGGAAGAGGCTTAGATAATCAAAAGCTGGATGGGTGTGAGCTCTTCAGAATCGGTTCTCTGTTCCTGTTCCTAGGTGTGCTGTTCTAACAACACTTACCGTTGCTTCGCTGTTACCTGCTTTTCATGACACTCTATTATTTTTATGCTTTAAAATCATTGAAAAATACATTTTTAAAAGGAGTGTCCTGTTTTAACTCTGAATTTACATATATAGTATTTGAATAGCCCTGTTTTTTGCACAGATATGAAAACATGGAGGTAGCTGTGATGTAGGCAGACTGATCTTTTCTTTCTTGTACAGACCTGCACGTATCGATATTTTTAATTCTGGTTGCCATTTAGGACTCATTACTTTTTAAAATGTTTTAGATTTATTCGATAGACGTCAGTGTCCAGACACACATTTGTCTTTGCATGCGTGCGTGTATGCATCAGTGTGCATACGCATATACGCATTCATTTGTGGTTTGAATGCATTTGCATGTCTTATTCTGAGCTGTCTGAGTGCCCTTTATATTTACGCCAGACTCCTGTGCTGTCTGTGACTTTGGTTTTCTTATCGCTCGTGTTGACACGACAGTCAGCTGATGTGCTGAGCAGCGAGTCGCGTTCCCGCCAGTCCCGTCTCGTGTGCAGGCTGCACGTTGTAGGGCACGATACAGCACAAACAGCTGGGTAAATGCTCTCATGGGATTGGCTGGCCACACACACACACACACACACACACACACACACACACACACACACACGCACAAAGATAAAATACAAGCCACTGGCAGCGATTCCAGCGAGTGGGTGAAATCTCTTCCAGAGATTAAAGTTGTTGAACCTACCTGAAAGGTGGGGGAGCTTTAAGCACACACACAAGTTAAGCAGGAAGAGCAAACGGTCATGAGATTCCCTCACCGCAGCACACGGTTCTGACTCCAGCATTACAGAAAATACAGGCCAATCCTGTGAACTGAAGTTCGGAGAAATGCTCACTGCACTGCTTTGCTTACAGGCGCACGTAAACACAACTGAAACTGTAATGCTGAGGTTTACACTTGGGCCAGCACTCGGCAAGGCTTACGTGGTTTCCTGTTATAGACAGTGTGCTCGGGGTTGGCTACTGCAGAGCCAGCTGCTAGCCTGTTACGCCTCCCGGTTGTCCTGAATATATTTATTCTGCCATTTAATAGCCAAAAAGAAAATTTACAAAGTAGATTGGCCTCTTGCCATTGACTTCCATCCCACTTGAGATCTGTACCGCGATGCTTAATGCTGTTCTTCAGAGTTACACTTTTCAAATGCCTACAGCTTATGGAAGACCTCACATAATAATGCAGAACATTTTTATTTTATTACATTGTTTTTGAAAAGAACATATTAAAATGAGCATTCTTTTAGAACATTTTTTATATGATTTTTAAAATTTTAAAACCTAATGTCCTAGTATATAATAACCTAATGGATAAAATTATTCAAGACAAATTATATTTCTTGGCTTTTTCTTTTCCCAATGAAATTTAGATAGTGGGTGTGCACAATGGAGAATAACTGTTACTGTAATGAGGTGCAGGCAGCGATGTTGGCCTGATCGATTGTCCATTGTTGTGTGCGTTGGAGGCAAGCTTTTACTTGTCAACAAATTTTTTCCGCATTTGCTTGTGTGAGAGCGTGCATGTGTGCGTACGTATATGTGAGGCTGAGGCAGAGCAGAGCGGATGAGGAAGAGCGGAGCAGTTGAGGAGCCATGTGTTGTAGTCGGACGGGACATGGGCAGGTGTTGGCAGTACGTGTGGCAGGGCTGCGGGGCATAGCAGCCCCATTGCCTTGGTGACAAGTGACCCGACTCAGGTGGTCACAGGAGAAGGCTGGGACATGGGCCAGGTGGCTGTGTGCGCATGCGCTGGTGAGTCGCTGTGTGCCTCTTGCTCTTCTCGGGCAGCACGCTGAACACTGAACCTCTCGGGCCTCAACGTGAATTCTGAGGAGGCCACTCAGACTAGGGTCAGGGAAGGGCTGTGCAGATGGTGAGAATTTGGCCTCCTAGTATTGTTGCACTGGTTCAATGTTTGGTTTAGATGGACATGTGGCTTATCACAGGGAGGTTGGCCTTGTTCCCTCAGGACTGAGCAGTTGAGGAGCAGAGGCTGCTGGACATTATGTCTCTCTCTGTCTGTCTGTGTCTCTCTGTCTCACCCTCTCTTTGTCTGTCTCTGTCTCTCTCACCCTCTATCTGTCTGTCTGTTTGCCTCTCTGCATCTCTGTGTATCTGTTTGCCTCCCTCTGTCTGTCTGCCTCTCTTCCTCTGTCTGTCGGTCTGTCTCTGTCTTACCCTCTGTCTGTCTGTTTGTCTGTCTGCATCTCTCTGTCTGTTGCTCTCGGTCTGTCTGTATGTGTCTGTTGGCCTCCCTCTGTCTGTCTGTCTCTCTGTCTCTCTCTGTCTGTCTGTCTCTGTATGTCTGTCTTTCTGTATGTCGGTCTGTTTGCCTCTCTTCTTTGTCTCTGTCTGTCTGTCTGTCTCTGTATGTCTTTCTGTCTTTCTGTCTGTCTGTCTGTCTGTCTGTCTGTCTGTCTGTCTCTGTCTCATGTCAGTCATAACCTGTTTATTTTGTAATGTTAGCATGCCCAAGAGAGTCTGGGTAGCTACTCAGCCTTGTTTTTTTTCTCCACACTGTGGAGTTTTCTGTTCTTCTCTTCCGCTGTTGTCTTTAACTCGAATCGTTCACTTGCTGTTATTTCTGTAAGAGCTATAGTTTTTTCTCTTAAGCGCTTTGAGGCACCACGTTGTAAAAGGCGCTAGATAAAAATTAATTAAGTTGAATTGGATGGAATTTAGTAGTTATTCCAGTTGATGGACCACCTGGGTCTGGATTGTTTTTTTTTTTCCAATTGCAGCATTATATTTGACATACTGACATGCTATACATTCTTCATATTTAGATTTTAAGGCCAAGAGCAAAGATTTATTTCATAGGCGATAAATACTGGAAAAGAATGACTTTCATTTTTTGATGATCGTTTTAGTTCTAAGGTTCAGAGAAGAGCTTTTGGCAGCAGTGCATAGGGGTGGTGATGGGGATCACTCACAAAGCACTGCAATTCAAAACACAATTGTAGTCTTGGTTGCCTAGCCTCTCTTAAACATGAACAGCACTTCAGCGCAAAGAGGCTGTTTGTTTACCAAAAGACAGAGGCAAATGGATTCTGTTGCGGTCTTTTGTTTTCTTCTCTTCTGCGTGGGGTTATGCAGCCATAGCAGAGCTGTCTTCTGTAACGTTCCCCTCTGTCCCTCTGTGATCTTTCACCCTTAACCTCCTGTGACCTTTGCCCCTTTATCTAATGATAAAAGTAGCTTTAAAGCAGCCCTAGCTTCTGCTGCCTTTTATCTTCCCTTGGTCTGTAAAGTGCTTCTGGGCCCTGTTGGTCTTAAGGAACGAACCGTTTTCAAGTCGTTGCATGTGGTCTTAGTGTTCAGGTCTCTTTTTGATACAATATTTTTCTGCATCTGATCATTGGGAGGTTACAGTATAACCATCGCTTCTGGCATGGCAGCTATGAACAAATGTTTACGTGACCTCAGCCATGGTGGCCCTGCTCTGCTTTGTGGTGTTAATGTGTCAGACACTACAGATGGAGGAGACACACCGAACAAGAGCACGTGCCCTCTCGGCCAGGCCAGTGTGTGAATTTAGTGGTAACCGAGTCCTCTGGTCTGTTGAGTTTGGTGACTCAGGGAACAGAGCTCAAACAAAGCACAGATTATGTTTTACATCATGAACTCTTATTACACAGGAGGCCTGGTGTGTGTTCCACATTGTGGCCAAGGGGAGAGCACATATTAATGACTCAGTTTGTTTTGTTTGGTGCGGTGATGCTGTATGGCAAACTATGGGATGGATGCCAGTGGTTTTGATTTGTGAAACTGCGTGTTCAGTTGTCGGATTATTATGATGTATTCCTGTAACAGGAATGGCTTGATTAGTTTCTGCAGAATAATAATTTGAAGGGCTTTAGTGATCAAAGACGTATCGTGTGAAGGCACTGAACTTTGTGACTAAAATACATCTCGTTGATTTCTGCTGTTGTGCAGCTGAGCAAAGCAGTAACCTTGTATTGTTCCAGAGAATACCCCTGTGCACAATTTACTTTAATCAAGGGCTGATACTTCATTAATTTGTCGCCACTGACAAACTGCTGTAGTGAAATAAATCCTGAACTACATCTGGCAAAATGTCAGGCTATATTTTTGAAAATGTTGTAGAATAATAAGTTGCTTTAAAGGTGGTGGTGGGGGGGGGAACTACTAAGCAGATGAAAAGGGGGAGGGTGTAAAAGAGGCAAAGATGGGGGGTGCTGCGACATCCTCTTTTAGATGGGTGACACTGTAGGGGGAGGGTAGTGAGGTCCTGTCCCCAGCTGACAGAGCCCATGCAGAGAGCTTGTTCAGCTGCTGTGCCCCCCAGCTGATGGCCCATTTAAGAGCCCCGAGGGGAGCATAAACACGCCCCCTCAATACACCACGTGTGTGGGGAGGCGATGGGGGCAGAAGCTGAAGCAGAAGCTTTTTCTAATTCTGCACCCATCACTTCACATGGCTGGAGTTTTTATAAGGCTGCTGTTTTGAGTGCTTATTGTGGGAGGACTGGCACCCAAACCGAGTGATAGTGTTGTCTTTAATTAAAGCTTTTGGGTTCTGATGGATTGCAAGTCATAATTGCAGAAGTTCAAAGGGCAACAGCATCCCCAATCTAAATGCCATCCCTCCCCCTGGTACCCCCCAGTCTAGCCTTTAATATCACCTGACCCAAGCATTGAGGTTGACCCAGGGTCGGGAGGTTAATGAACTGCCTGTAGGACGAGGGAGAAGAGGAGAGATTTATGACGGGGGGGGGCAGCCAATCACTGGGTGTCTTGCCGGTCAGCGCAGGGCCATTGGAGGTGAGGCCAGCGTGGCAGCACTGCCTCGTGGGAAAGCCAAACTTTCCACTTTCTTCATTCTCTTTGTTTGCCCTGGAAACACACAGACCAGCTCCAAAGCCACGGTCCCAACTGGGCCTCATACCTGCATACAACAAGCTGTTATCCCCTACGCTACCTGCTGTCTCCTTCGGCAAGTGTATTGTGCCTCTCGTATCCAGAAATACTGAAAAGAGTCTGATCAGAGGATGCACTGGAACATAACGTGCAGTTTAGCCATGATATAATCACAGTAATGGAGACTCACTGTTCCATTCCTCTCTGGCGTTCCGTTGTCAGTTGTAATGTATGTGGTGATGTAGAAAGGAGAACCAAGCTCGGACTGGTTCAGTCAGCTCCAGTGTGTGACAGTGCTGCTCCAAAGGTGACTGCTGGAGGAACAGTGGAGTGAGCCCTGCTGGGACGGAAAAGGGCAGCGGTGCTTAACTGAGGGGAGACGCTTCTGTTAATTCGCCGAGCGGAGCAGAAAACCTGCTATTCAGGCCAGGCGGAATGGTGCCGCAGGAGCAATTTGTACGTAATTGACTCAGTCGAGACAGAAAGACTAAGGTGACAGGACAGCCGAGGACCCCTCCAACCGGGTAAACGGGGAAGGCATAGTCGCTCGAGGCCACGGCTTTTAATTCACATTAACGTGCTGTGTGAGCATGTGATTTCCAATGCTGACCCGGCGAAGGAGGCAGGCACTGATTCTGCCTACCTTCCCTTTTAAGAATGAACGAACAGCTTGCCCTGACATCTCGTACACGCTGCAGTTTCTTCACACAAAAGCAGCTGTTGAAAATGCATTGAGACGAGATGCATGAGGTGACAGTGTAGCTTCCCCTTCAAGACTGTTTTCTGTTTTCCTTTAAACCAGTTGTTTAAGAGAGTTGTTTAAAGTTTCAGGCAGGGTCTTACTAGCATGTGTTTGCTCAGGAATGCAACCACATTCTCAGGATATCTCTCACATAAATGGTTGTGGAAAGAAAACAAAAAAAAAACAGGACTGGAACACTTATTACTAAAGCAGGGAGTAATCCTTCATGTTGCCACTGCAGTGGGCAGATTCTAACGTCATTGGAACGTGTAGGATAATATTTAACCTTCTTTTTCCATGTCGTCTGCAGAGTTGTTGGGCTCCACAAAGAGGCTGAATGTCAACTACCAGGACTCGGATGGGTAAGTAACTCCCAGGGCCTGCAGCTGCACATATTGTAGCGGCGTTTTTACGTGTTTGTCTCCATTGTTTGCTAAGCGATGCTTTGATAATGCCGGGGTTTCTTTCTGTTCGCATGAAGTTTTCCCAAGTCAGTCTGCACATCTTCAGCGTGTTTCGTGTGCCGTTTCTCTTTGCTGTTATTTATTTATTCTTACTCGAGGCCAAGCCGAGCAGTCTTATGAACCGCACTGCCGCTGTCCCAGTAAGATACCAGTAATGTGTGGTTGTTAATAAAACGCTTTGCACACAACGGTCTATCCACCGCTCACCCCGCTAAATAACAACTGTGGGGCTGTTTTGTTTGTCTTGGTGTCACTGGCATCAGCCCCAGTGCTGGGAAGCCTTGCGCGGTGTGGGTGCGTTTCCATAGAGATCGGAAGCATCCTTACTTAAGATACTGTGTGTGCTGTGTGCAGTGGGGGAAAGGGGTTACTCAGCCCTCACTTGACCTGGTCCGTTTAATGGCACAGTGGCAGCACTCTTCAGCTCCCAGGCCCAAACCACACATGTACTCTGACGTAGCCACATCTCCTGTAATGGCACCGGATCGGACCCCTTCACAAACACTCCCCAGCGCCCTTTGTTGGTGGACTGTTTCTGTCCCGAAGGCATTACTACGTACAAACCCCCTGCTGCTTCAGTAGTGTCTAACAATGTGGCCTCCAGGAAATCTTTCTCTCATTAGCACTGTGTGTAGCTCTCTTTGTGTGTGCTTTTACGTATTAGGACTTAAATATTCATTGTGATTTGCACATGATCTGGTCTGTCATTCAGAAGAACATCAGGGAATGTTAAAACATTTAAGTCTGTGCACTCTGGAATTTTCTGGTAAAAGATGCTTGTTTACTGCTTTCTGTGAACACTTGCTTTTTTTTTCTCTTATACCTCTCATGAATGCTAAAGAGAAAGTTCAACAGCAGGTCAGGATAGTTGTGTTGTGGGGGTTGGTGCTGATATGATATGTTTGTTGTTCACTTGATAGTTATGATAGAGCAGCCTGGGGCTAAATGGGCAGACCATCCGGCTGGGATGCAGAAGTCGACCCTGTATGAGTTCTGGTCCAGCCACCTGGTGTGTCCTTCAGCAAGACACTTAGCACTACCTCACCGGGTGCAGAATGCTGGCTGCCCACTGCTCCCCCAGGGGATGGGTTAAATGCAGAGAACCAATTCTGTTGTAACATACATGTGTTATAACATGTATATGTAATCAATGACAATAAAAAGCTACTATTTTGAAATCAAATCAACCTGTATTTGAATAGCGTCTAATGTCAGCCTTGGAGTTGAACCAATGTGCTTCACACAAAACTTATATACACAAAGACATAGGGTAAAATACAGTATAGTATTGCATAGAATAGGGTACAGTATAGTATTGCACAGAATACAGACAAAAGTAAAACACATAATATAAAGGGGAACATTAGCAAAACGTTCTACTATGTATTAAACGCCTGGGTGAATAAATGAGTTTTCAGTTTGGCTTTGAAAAGAGAAAACTCAGTTACAGATCGTAGTTCAAGAGGCAGTGTGTTCCATAACTTAGGGCCTGTTACAGCAAATGCGCGGTCACCCCAAGATTTGTATCTTGATCTGAGAACTGACAGCAGATGTTTATTAGATGACTTGAGGAGATGGTCATGGCTGTGTAACTGAATGTGTTCAGACAGGTAAGTAGGTGTCACGCCATTGAGAGGTTTAAATTTAAATTTTTAATTTTAGAGGAGAGAGAACAGATGTGTATCAATGCTAGTTCTGCACACATTTTCCTGTGTATAGAAGTTAACTGAGAAAACAAGGACATTTGTTTGACTCACTGGACTTCAGTAGCTCTCAGGAACAAAGGGAGTTCTAAGCATAAGAATACTAGATTTACTGTACAGTGTTGTACAATAACAGCTGGCAATCTTGCATACTTTAACAGAGTTACCATGTAAGTGTATAATGCTGTATAAAAAAAAAAACTTTGAGGAACCTCAGGTTACTAGCAGTTAAGTGTGAACCCTTTAAAGGGCAGGATGACAAACTGGAGTAGTGTTAGAGGATGTGACTTTGCTCCTAACTATGCCCAGCGGTGCTCAGGTGAGGGCTTGTAGGTAAGGCTTGCCTGTGCTGTGCAGATATGTGGAAGAACATCTGATTTAACATGTTGTTAATGACTAGGAACTTACTCACATTGTCTGCTTGTTCATGCAGCCGTCAGTGTGTGGGTGTGTGTGTTGCCTTTAATCCGCCATAACAATGTTCCTCAGATATCATCTTTACCTGTTCCTGATAACAAGCTCTTTGTAACTTAGAACACAACTCAAGGCCATTTCACAGAGCCTTTTTTGTTTCTTTCTTATTTCCTTCATCCATCCTCCCTTCCTTCTTTCCCAGTTCCTGAACGGTCCCACCTGTGTGCCTGTTAGACTCCTGAGGGGTACACATAGAGTGCTTAAAAATGGACTCTGAGACGTCTGTAAGGCTGGACCAGATCTGTGACCCCTCTCAGTTCCTTTACAAGTGGAATTATTATGTGCTTCATGAAAACCTCTGTCCTGTATGCAAAAGTTCAGTCAGAGTAGCTTTGATGTTAGACTCTGAATCATAATGAATGTCTCTCATTTTTTATTATCCTCCTGTTGAGGGAGGGACCATTATGACAATTGATGTAATGTCCTTATTTCTCTGATGCCACCTTCTTAAGTGTGTCTTTTGTAGCCGTGGCTCAGAACATCCCCCCCCCCACCCCAGCAGTTTGTACCCATGACTTACAGACCCCCGTCCCCTGAAAGTTTGTAGCCATGGCTCAGAGCTTGTAGGGAACAAGACACATGTCTGCGCAGAGCCCCTGGGCTTTATCTGCACTAATCTGAAAATCAGACACAGTCCTGCGGATAGAAGGGTGACGACAGAGTGACAGAACAGGCAGGCGTCCACCAGTGCAATTGTTCAGACATGGTATGTGCCTCTCCCCTCACATTGGTGCTGTAGGGCATTATGATAGTATGAGATAGGCAAGGACTTTTGAACGGATTGTTGTTCCTGCAGCCTCCTTCAGGTGGCCGGGGCAGGCCAGTCTTTGGTTTCCTGTCCTACAGTGCCACATCCCACCTAAAGGTGTTTGAAAACACAGGCAGTACAGTGTGCCTCTTTCTTACAGCAGTTCCCCTCCTCACCTGCTCATTGACAGACTACGATGTGGCTATGCTGGTGCAGTTCTGCCTATAGCTGTTTGTGCATACTGTTTACTTTACAACCGTGATTTGTAGAGTATGCAGTACGTTGTCACATTTAAAACGTACAATGAGGTAAAAGCTATTGTCAAGGATAATGTTCAGAAGGTTGATAATCGGCCTTTGAGGAGAGCAAGGGAGGAGTTATTGTGTTACTGTGCATTTGTGCCTGTGCACACAAACTTTCACACACTGTTTCTGCTTGCTGTTATGTTCATGCCAGGTTGTCACATGATGACATTGACTCAGAAAAGGTAAACACTGAGTCACTCACCAGTCAGAGCTGGGTGTGTGTGTGTGTGTGTGTGTGTGTGTGTGTGTGTGTGTGTGAGAGAGAGAGAGAGAGAAAGAGGCAAGATGGTAAAGCAAAGATAGAAACAATTGCAGACATTGTTTTAAGAGAAAATGTTGATAAACCAGGTTTAAAGACTGTTGGGTGATGTAGGTGTGTGTCTTTACTGTCTATGCTGTTGAGAGATGTTTGGAGTATCTGATGATCTTACAAGTTTGTTGTCACTATTCTCATTGCACTTTGGACAGACTTGGGCTGTTTGTACCAATCAGCTGTTTGCTTTGCCCTGGTCATGCCTGCAGCTCTAAATCAAATATCCCTGTTACATATTTGCAGCCCAGAACTGAATGGTGTAGAATTGTAGTGTTTTATATCAGTCGCCAGAGTTACATAATGTGTACGTAATGTACTGTGCTGTAAGCCACCCGTTTCTTTCTCTCTGTCTGTTTCTTCGTATGCCTCTCTTTCTCTCACACACACACACACACACACACACACACACACACAGAGAGAACTATATAAATCCTTTTAACTGAGAACAGATATGCAACCAAGGAATTAGGTTTCTTTTTCCTTTAATATATTTTTCTTCACTCATGAATGCATTATAAGTGGGATCAGTCTTCTTTCCCTGGGCTCTATTTCCACTATCCCCTTGCAGAGTTGTCCGCTCTTCTTCACGCTGCTTATCGTCAGTAACTGGAAAAACAAAAATGAATAAGGGGCCTGATCAAGTTTAGTCCTCGCCTCTGTGGTTCTCCAGACCAGCCAGACATTGGAAAGCGGCTCTCCAGACTTGTGGTTCACAGTGAACCTCATCTGAACCCTTCCTTCTAAAAACCTCAAGAATGATTTTTGTCCCCAGATTTCTTCTTTTTGCGAACTCCTTCAGACTTAGTTTCTCTTTGCTTCTGTAAAGCATTTGGAGGGAAAAAAACACGTTACCCTTGGCTGTGTGTCTTTCCAAAACGTAAATCACCTTTTTTCACCAATGATGTATTTTTTTTTTCTTTCATTTCCTTGCGCGGTTATTTATCAGCCTGGGTTTTGAATTATGAGTTCCCCCCCACTTCACCCCCCTTTATCCCTCTGCTATGACATAAGGAGAGAAATGGTTTTAGGCTGTAGGGCTTGAGATTTATGTACTGGCTCCGAGGGTCTGAAGAGCCAGCCCCTGATTTATCAGTTCTCTGCTGCAGGACCTTCCATAGCTTGCCACTTTGTGTTGGAGTGCTGACAAAAAAACCCCACTCCTTCACCCTTTAATTTGCCCCAGGATGGATTGAAGTGTAGCTCGGGGCACTGCAAAATAGCGCAGAGCTGATCCTGATGTGATCTTACTAATGACTACATGGCCCAAGGTGTTCAGTGGCAGCTGTGTCCAGCACACTAATGTCCTACACTGAACACAGCTCTGCTAAATATGATATAATTGGTCTGAAGAGATAAGGCATTGACCATTCGTTGTGCTGTCATTCAAGCTGTTATTTAGCATAACAGCTTGAATGACAGCACAACTAAAAAGTCTTGTGCCAATCCTGTGTTCTGACTTGACCAATTGAGATTGGTGTCTGGCAGTTGCCTAGCTGTGCCCATATACCCCCTCTTCTCTGGACCCAGGTTTTCGGCTCTGCACCATGCAGCCCTCACCGGGACGACAGAGCTCCTGTCCCTTCTGCTGGAGGCTCAGGCCACCGTGGACATAAAGGACAGTAACGGTGAGTGGAGCCAGGGTAACCATGAGTCACAACATGAAGGTCATGTGTACAGTATATGCAGTGAAACCAGCAGTGTAAGTGCAACTCTGACAATGTTAATGTTAACAAACACCGTTTTGGAGCACAGATGGTCCCACTCTATAGAGAGTAAAAAATACTCTCTGTAGTCTTAAATTTTAAAGTATACTTTGTTTTAATAACACCACCAGGGGTCGTATAGTACAGGAGAGTGTTACTTTAATTCTGTAATGGTAATTTCTGCTGTTTTAGGGAGGACTTTGTTCGGTGACGTCATTGTTTATTTTTGTTGTCCTGGTCCTTCTTGTTTAAGGAGGTTGATGCCAAATGGACTGCAAACCCAGTACAGTAGTTCAAACAGTCTATTGAACACAAGTACTACTAATGTCCCACATTCAAATAAAAAACCGTAGAAACTACAAAAGCTGGTTGAAAATATTCTTTACAGTTCAGGTGTCATCCTCGTCATGACTGCCCGTGATTATGTTTGGTTTTTTTAGACTGATTACCTTTATTGTATTTGCGGTGTTGACATTCCAGGTTCAAAGTGGAAGCTCCGTTAAATATTCTCATCCGTGTAGCCGCACGAACACAACGAGGGTAAAGGTTCTGCGTGTATAGACGCTGGAACGAGCTCCCGCCCCTGTGTGGAAAGTAGAGCACCAGGATGCACAGCTCATGGTCCACGGTGCATTGTGTGTGTGTGAACGATACAGCCTCTTTGCTGCCCCCTGCAGGAATGCGGCCGCTGCATTATGCAGCCTGGCAGGGGAAGGCCGACTCGGTGCTGATGCTGCTGCGTGCCGGAGCCTCGGTGAACGGCGCCTCGCAAGACGGGCAGATCCCGCTGCACCTGGCCGCCCAGTATGGCCATTACGAGGTGGTGAGTATGGCTCGCAAACCATCGCTTGCCATACCGTGTGGGTACTAGTCTTTACTCTAATGCTATGTTGACTTTACACATCCTTTGGAGACCCAATGTGAAATCGTGACCGTGCACCGCTGGCGCCTCGTGCATGTATGGAACCTGCTAAAGCTTAGTGATTTACGAATCCTTTTGTTCGTGTTGAACTTTGGGTTATACAGTACGAAGCACTTTGCATTATGCACATCAGTCAGATACGTTGTTAAGGGAGGGGTTCTTGGGAGGTAACAACCTGAATGTTCTGTGAGACCTTTTCAAACCCTTGCACCCATTGTCCCCTATTGCCAGTATTTTGCATGCTCCCATGGTAACGCGTGCATGTAGCAGGAGAGTATGAGTACGGACCACACGAGTCTTTTTACTCGTTTTTACTAGTTTTTACTCATGACTGTACACGTTCATGTTGGGGTGGTCTGCTCGGTGCTCTTTTTCATATAAAAGGTTGTGATTAAATGCATGCCTTTTCCTTTCAATGCATTCCAAAAAGCTTAATGATAGCCGATGTCCTGAGGAAACGTCTTTCAGAATGCTGAGCTGCCATGCTAGACTGATGCATGGAAACAGAGTGTAAATCCTACAAGAAAGTTTGATTCCTTTGCTGATACGTGATAGCAACAAGGAAACACTTCTGGGAAAGAGATACAGTTTACTATTTCAGCTTGTTTGATGTCTTTAAATGGTAGATTTTTTAATATCCTTAGGGCTGTCGGTGAGATCTGTAGGGTGTACGATGTATACGAATATGGGATACTTAATTGGAGATTTTGCTATTGAAATTCTTAGAAAAAACAATGACGAGGACATTTGGACAGCTCTCGTCTTTTGATGGTGGGGTGAAAGTGGGGAGGAGAGTGTTTGAACTGTATGCTAACGTGGTATTTCACAGGTACCTGTAGGGCTAAGAGACTGGGTCATAGGTCCTCCTGTTTTACATACTGTACAAACTACTGAGGGCAGATTTTTATTTTTGTCTAAAGGGAATATGGCCAATGTTGGTAATTAAGATTAATAGTTAATCAATGTTAATGAATGACATACGCAGTTACTCTAAGCCCATGGCTGCGTTTTTGTATGCCGTGCGAAACTTTATAAGTGTTCTCTGAAGAGGTGTGAGCAGGGTGCCTACTGAAGGTAACTCCCCAGTGCACGTGTTGTAAACCACCGGCTGAATGGTCTCAGCTCCGTTTCAAACAACAAATCTGCTCCACGTGACCTGTCCCATCTTCCGTTTCGGGCCAGAGGGCACCTGAGGCAGCCAGTGGGTTTCCATGGGAATTTGGGTAAATGGGGGGGGGGTCTTTTGAAGCAGAGAATTGTGGTAACAAGCACGGGAACAGTTGGAGTCACTGATGACGTCTTGAGTCCATCAAACGGGTGAATGACAAAGCTTTTTCAGAGGTGTTATTCAGACATGAGGCTTTGGTTTCCTCATGGTGCAGAATGCTTTTCAGTGGTCATTGCATCAAGGTGTGTTACCTGTTTCACAAAGGCATGCCCGAACAATGCGCTTGCGGACTAGTTTGCACTAGTGAGTCCTACTCAGACATGACAATCCGCCAGTTGTGTAGTGTTCTTTTACATGCTATTGAGCTGCTATAGAATTCTCCCTAACTCTGTTTCATCATACTCCTATCACATGCTCAGTCTTGCCCCCCCGTCCTGTACCCCCTTGGAGGTATGATAGTATGAAATACAATCGACATAACAACACCTAGTGGTGTGAGCCCAGTGTGCGTGCATGTGCGTGCGTGCGTGCGTGTGAGAGAGAGAGATTGATACACATAGAGAGAGACTATAGTCTTCTTTCTGCTGTTTTCCCCCAGTCTGAGATGCTTCTTCAGCACCAGTCGAACCCATGCATTGTCAACAAGGCCAAGAAAACACCACTGGATCTGGCCTGTGAGTTTGGTAGGCTGAAGGTGAGTAACACACCAAAGCGCCATTATTGCATACGTTAAAGTTTTGACATTAATTGGATGTACAAACCATAATTCTTGGACGCATCTTATAATGGCCTTGCCTTAGGTGGGGAGGGGTTGTTAAAGTGGAGACACACGGACTTGGTTAGTCTGTCCCAAACCACATGTGCACCAGCAGTGTACCTGCTGCAGAGCTGAGTTGTCACATGCTCTTTGTGCGTTACTCTTATACCAAAATCACACATGTAGATTTGGCTGTTATGCTAATACAGGTCACCCAGCTACTACTCAACAGTAACGTGATCGGGACTCTGCTGGAGGGGGAGGGGAAGATCAGCTCGGACCCTTCTGCCAACACCCCCCTTCACCTGGCAGCACGCAACGGCCACAAGGACATCATCAGGTGCAACCCTTTGCTCTTTATGGGCTTCTTTCTGTACCTCTGTAAAGTGCCTTGGGGTAACACTGCTGTGAAAAGCACTATATAAAAATTTAGTTCAATAGAATTCTTTGGTGATTCCCCCCCCTTACTGTTGTCTTGTATTACGTGTTTGAGCATTCTCTTACTCTGCTTGTTGGTGTTTCCGTGCTCAGTGCTGGAGGCCTCCCCCCACCTTGACCGTACATGAAGGTGTTTGGGGGTGGGGGAGGATAGGTGTGTGCCCCCCCCATACCTGTGCAGCTGTTTCCTATGGCTCGAGGCTGTGTGGGCCTTAGAAACCTGGGGGGGGTGCTGACATGCTTGTTTAAGGGGTTCATGAGCAACACCTCGCACTGTATTCTACACTTAACCTGTAACCCCCCACCCCCCGAACATGCGCGCGCACACACACACACACACACAAGCACTGTCCCTCAGGAACGTTGGTCTCCTGGAAAACAGCTGTCAAGTAACTGAAAACACAAGTTTTTTTCATGTCCTTTTGACCTGGTTGTCATATGTCACGTTGGCTTCTTGCACGGGGACCTTTCAGCCCTCAGCTGGAAACACTCAGATGTGGGCTGTGTGTGCGTTAGGCAAACCCCCCATCTCCTGGCTTGTGAACAAACGTCATGTTTTATTGAGGAATAGACTGGGTTGGAAGTCCCAGACGTTGGCTCCTACATGCGCCGTAGCCAGAGTCCACTCCTCCAAGACCAGGATGTGTTTTAATTGGGGGTTGGGGGGTTTGGGTTTGTGTTTTGGCAGAAGTAAGGCTCTGCCATGGCAGCTCTCAGTCTTGCCTGCCAGCCCCGTGTTCGTTTCTCTGCTATGTTCAACATCACCTCTGTGGACACTGGCCAGCTGGTAGAGGAAGGGAGTGTGCCAAAGATGTGGCGCATGCCGCATTCAGTCTGAATCGAATCGTCTTTCACGGGTCTGACTGCTGCACATTCTGGGACTGGGGGTACACTGCTGGCAATGGAGCTCTTCTCCAGTTTCACATTCTCATATCCAATTACACAATCGACTATGAATGGAGGGCTTCACCATGCTAGAAATCTTGATTCACAACATCAGTGAAAATTACAGTGTAGGTTGTACTGTAGTGCAGTAGGAGTTCAACGGCTCCAGTTATGTCTGTGTGCATGTACATAATACCTGTTTGTGTTATTGTAACTTTTTTTGGTTGAAGTAGATTTAAACTTTAATTGACAGTGTCTAAAAAAAGCAATTTAATTAGAAAAGTGGGTCACTGTGTGATATCAGCAGTCATTAAGCAGCTGTTTATGTTGCGCTTTGTGCTGTTCCTCCAGCCATCGCGGGCTGATAATACGCACAGCGTGCTTAGGTTTGCGGTTCCCTCCACAGCGTGCTGTGTGGAGGTGAGCTGGAGGTGATGACACTTCCCAGCGCTCCCTCTGGCTCCCGCTGGGAGTTCCCGTGCGCTCCCATGCATTCCCTCCCTGTGCCCAGACATTCCCACCACCACAGCTGTCTCTGCCCGCTGCCCTCGGGACATTCCTGCAGACTGGACTTCTGTCTGCCCTGGAGATTGCTGTGTGTGTGTGTGTGTGTGTGTGTGTGTGTGTGTGTGTGTGTGTGTGTGTGTGTGTGCACGCATGTTTGTTTAGATACTTTATATCTTGTTTCCCTGCAGTTTGTGTGTGTGTGTGTGTGTTTTACATGTCTGGTGTACTTGTGTTTCTGTGTTCTTTTCTCCTGTTCACGAATGTGTGTGTGGTTCACACAAAGCTCTTATTATTCCACTATTTTATATAAGCATCATTACATTTTCATATCCCAACATGCTGAAATTCTGTGTTTTGCCTTCACCTCTCCAGAGGTCGTGGTCAGCAGACAGAAGTCACCGTTTCCTTTGAAATGCTGGTGTTCTCTGTCTCAGTCTAACTTTAGTATTCTGTCAGTGAATTTTCCACAATTGTTTTTGACATTCTTCATTGTTTCTGCTTGGGGAAATCTTTTTGATTCTGTCAAAGCGTACACTGATGTCAGGATAGAAACATGCAAAGCACTTTCAGATGGCTGAAAATGGTTCCTATGGTAATAATAAGGGCAGCAGATGGCTTAGTGAGAGTATACAGATCCAAATGTATAGATCCAGAGTGTACAGAGTATATGGATCCAGATATAGTTCCAGAGATCAGCTGTTGTGGTGTTGGTGTTGTGCACTTTTACTGGTTTGCTGAATTGTGGTCAAAGGCCTTACTAAAGCATAAAAGACTGTTATTTGTCTCAAACTGAAAGTGACTCAGTATTGTATTGTGTTTTTTGGCTAAGCATCTGTACGTTTAGACTTGTTTGCCAAAGGTTTCCAAAACTTTAATATTGAATCTAGTATATTGTTTGTGAGCATATAAGCCAGTTGGCTGAAGTACAGCTTGCATTGTGTATAAAACAGCCTATTTACAAGCCATTGAGTCAGGCAGGTTATAACAGTATAACCAGTTTTTAGCAATATGATTGACTAAATTTTTTCAAACGATAATGAGGGTGATTTTTTGTATTTCATACTGTTTTTCAAAGTCTAGCATGAGAGACGTCATGCACTAGTGCTAATACCTATGTATCTATTTCTTTACATATATTTAAAGTTATGTAAACATTTAGATTCTGGCTAATACAGACAGGAAAATGTTTCAACACTTCACTACAGTTTTATGTGTCATTTAATGTTGTCTTAAGGAACAGGCTTTGTTCTGGGAAAGTTTGATGTCCAAGTTTTAGAGAAGGTTACATTGATCATTTAACATCCATTTGCTTTTGTTCATAACACAAGGGGTCAAGGAAGAGTACTTAGACTTTGTGGCATGATTAACTGTAAGGTGTGTTCACGTTTTGTGTTCAGGCTGCTGATGAAGGCAGGCATTGACATCAACAGGACCACCAAGGCTGGCACTGCCTTACACGAGGCTGCCCTCTATGGGAAGATCGAGGTAGTGCGACTGTTATTAGAAGTGAGTACACTTATATTTATTCATTTAGTAGACACATTTATTCCTTCCAGTAAAGTCAGACGGCATTCCGGCCTGAACTTGCAAATGCCACCGCTGTCTTGCTAGGCTGGAATCGATGTCAACATTCGTAACACCTACAACCAGACCGCGCTGGACATCGTGAACCAGTTTACCACCTCCCATGCCAGCAAGGACATCAAACAACTGCTGCGTGGTGAGGACCCGCCCTCATGACCTCCTGAAATATGAGCAGAAGTCTACGGGACAACAGCTCTGTCAGACGTCGGTCGAGGCTGAACTCCATGCCGCTCTGCTAGATTGTTAATGTGCTGACATTACTGTCCTGTTCCCTTCCCCACCGCCTGTGTGTCCTGTGTGGCCGTTTCGGGTTCGGCCCATCGTTGGGGTGTATCTGTTACTGTGGAGCAGAGAAAAAGGAGCTGGTTTGTGTTGCAGCTCGATATTGAAAAGCAGCTGTGTTTAGATCTCCTGTTATGTAACACGGCCCCCCTTTTCCACTCTCAGGGGAATGACACTGGGCCAGGGGATGAGGTAGTTTGTGTGTGTGTGTGTGTGTGTGTGTGTGTGTGTGTGTGTGTGTGTGTGTGTGTGTGTGTGTGTGTGTGT
>JABJVR010000695.1:2711-20572 GCA_025773905.1 Chitala chitala | reverse complement strand
CTGGGAGCTTGAGGGTTCTGTGCAGTATCTTTGCTGTTCCTAGGACTGCACTCTTCTGGACCGAGATGTCTGATGTTATATATATATATATATATATATATAATTAAAAAACAACAGTAATAATAAAATCATTTTCAGTTCAGCATGCATATTTTCAGAAGTACATAAAATATATGGACTGATTTACCACAGAATATATGATGGAAATTGAAAATAATCCAACAAAAAATATACTGTATAGTTTATTGCACAAAAGAATTAATTTTGTAATTTTATCTTCCATTATTTTCTCAGATGGCTGAGGAAATGACCAATACATCTCTAAACAATTTAAATACATTAATGTAAAGTGGAACATGAAATTCAATATTAGTTAATTAACCCTTGAAGATTAAGGTTAAGTTTTGTTTGAGCAGAAGAAAATAACTGTAAAACAGAGGGCTGTTGCAGTTGTTACATCAACACATGGACACTCACTGAGTGAGAAAGTCATTTTTTGGTAGATTTAACCACTCTAATCAAAACCACTTCTTAAGTTGTTTTTTACTTACTTTTTATTAAAAGAATAAAACAAGTTGAATAAAAAACAGGTTTTATGTAGCTATATTTGAATATGTCTGACAGTTTGTGCTTGCAGTCTTTCTCTGTGGGTCCCTAAGTAAAAAACAACTTCATTAGAAGGTCAAGTAAAAACTGTCTGATTTTGAGCTGATAAAGGACAGAGATTCATTTTTAATTACTACCCTGTGGTCAAAACAAAGTAAACTTAATAAAGTGTTTTTGCCTATTACTGTTGTTAATAATTTTCTGATTATAAAATAAATTGACTGTCTGAAAGTTTTGTCAGTGACACTCATTATACGCACTTGTTACTGAATTTAATAGCAATTTAGTAATTCCAATGGGAAGTTACTTGCATTTAGCCCGTCCCCTAAGGGGGCAGTGGGCAGCCAGCCACATGCGGAGCCCAGGGAGCTAGCACAGAGTGTCTTGCTCATGGACACACCTGACTGGGCTGGGATTCAAACCAGGAGACTGCCACTGTCAGCCTGATGTTGTACCCACTGAGCAACCAGGCCACTAAATGCTTCCAACCTTAACTTTGATTTACAAATTCAACAAGACCACAGAAAATAAAGCAACATATATAACTAAAAAGTTCTTCTGAAGCTGCTCATGGATCTAAGGTTTATAAAGTTGTTCTGTCAATGTAATACATTGGGTTACATAATTGCAACATGCATCCTTCAACAAACAGAAATGCAAACAAGGACAAATAGAATATATGTGTTTTTAAGGAAGAGCACAAATTTATTTAATAATTTGTCATTGCGTGTTCAGAACCTAAGACTGTGATTTTTAAGCAATTTCATGACAGGGAATGCTGTTTTACTGAATACCAGCCAAGTGCCGAGGACATTACAGCTGTGCTGATATTCAGTACAACAGTGTGACCTTGAGACTGATATTGCTTTTATACAACAGTTTTACAAATGCCATTAATTAGTTGACAGTAATGAATGACAAAAGATTATGATTTGTTTGTTTATTTTATCAGTTATTCAGCTTCACCAACACAAAGTTTCTAAACTGGACTTCTACTTTGATTCATGTACAGGTCATTACAATATACCTTTGAGCTTGTTACTGACAGTTAGTGTAAGTAATGATTATTAGAATACCTGTGAAGCACAGTGATACATATAGTAAAATATCCCAATGGTTCTGTACTATATCAGCAGTCAAGAATTGCCTCTTGTCCAGTCAAATTACTTGGCTGGAACTAACTATAATTAACTCTGTAACAGAAGACAGCAAATCACGACTGAGAAGACATAAAAACTGTTTAACAGAGATGTTTAATTAACCATGAATACTGTTACTCTCTGCAGTCTAAGAATATGAGTATAATTGGTGGCTGTGGGATAATTTTAGGTTTTAACGTAAAATATTTTTACTGAATCTAGTGTTTCTATTTATTGCTACATTACCTGCACAATAAACATCTTGCGATTCCGTAGTTTGTCACTGATCACTGGACTCTCACCCTCCTGATCATCAAAACCCCACTAACAGCAGTTGAAAAGCCAAAAGACTCTCATCGCCATTTGCTATAAAATCTTCCTCAGATTCATTCTGCTAAACACAAAATATACTGTTAAGAAAGAAATCAAATTAATGATCAACTTTGCAAAGCTCTTTTGCAAAGCAAAAAAAAAAAAGTTACACTAAGAAGACCTACAGGACATTAAAACATGAAACCTCATATATCTAATTACCCTTGACACAGATGTGTGTATTTGACATAACCATTATTAATAAAGCTTACTCTTCATTTGTAAACAGTCAAATATATCGTGTTACACATTAGAACCACATATTCACTAGGAGTACTTCCCCTTGTAAAAACACTCTAAAATACTTTACTGCAATGAAACATGATGTGTGGAAAATGAAAGCACTTCTGTGCATTTACATAACAGTTTAATAAACTGAGCATGGTTAATGTTATGGAAACATAAATGCTTTTCAGTTCAGTTTTATTCATTATTATATAGCGTCTTACACAATAGTTTCCCCTAGGTACTTTACAATAAAGCAATGCACAAATATACAGTGAAACATAAAGATAAATGTAAATAACAGGAGAGGACAGGAACCAAAACCTCCACAGGGTCCAGGCTTGACCGACTGCCCAAACCCCAGGGAATGCCAACATTACCAGATCTGTGCGGTTAATGCTAATGTAGCACCAGCTGCAGTGAAGCCCCCTCCTGGAGCTGTCTGGATGCGAGGGGAAAATATGGTAAACATAGTCAGTACAGTTTATATACATTTTACTGGTAAACTCAGATGGCTGAGAGTCCACAGATAGATAAAGGAATAAAGACCGTTATCCTCATCCTCGTGGGATAGCCATGACTGGCAAACACAGTAAACACAAGCACTTCCAAAAACGTAGTTATGAAGGCCAGTAAGCTCAAAGTTTATTGTAAAAGCACAAAAAGGAGAATATGAGTAAAACCCTGAGGTATTACACCCCTCCTACAAGAACAACACTGGGTATATTTACTGTATAAAAACACTATTTATAGTGCCCCGTAAGATGGCACGGCTCTGATGTAATGGCACCTGTTGGGTGACAGAAACAAAGTGGTAATGAGTTTTACACTGTGCTACAGTAATGTGCTAACACCCAGTCTCTGGCCCTTACCCCTTTTCCATGCCTGTGGGGACAGCTGCAGACTTGATTAATGGAAGAATAAAACTGTCCTGCTCCCTGTTGTATTACTAGGGTGACAGATAAAAACTATCACACTGCACTCTTTTGTTCTGTAATTGGAGCAAGGAAACAGGTGTTTATACCAGCACAAAGCATATTAACTTCCTTTATAATTAAAGTATCTTCATTAAAAATGATTTTCTGTCAATGCAATAAACCTCTCTGCCTCTGTGTTTCAAAGAGCACATAGAATATTTATATATTTATAGTGCTGAACTATATCATTATTTCAATCTATTTCAAACCGTGTTCAATAATCATTGATTTGCACCAGTCAACTGACTAAACCCCTAATGTTTTACAAGGTGTGAACAGACCAATTAGATACACAAACAAAAATAACATCTATGTGCCTTAATTCTTATTGCATGCTGACAAAATGTAGCGAGAGCAAGAGAGAGAGAGAGAGAGAGACAGAGAGAGAGAGAGAGACAGAGAGAGAGAGAGAGACAGAGAGAGAGAGAGAGGGACAGAGAGAGAGAGAGAGAGAGAGAGAGAGAGAGAGAGAGAGAGAGAGAGACAGTGATGAACACAGAGGTGACAGTGCTCTTTAATCCAGTGAGTTTATTATTTTACTTTTGTAAATTCTACTCATAATTCTACTCTACGACACTATAACTGGCAGACTGTTAATGTGCAGGAACTTTTAATAGTTCAGGGGACAAAATGCTAAGTTTTTGTTACAGTTTTCATTACAAAGTATGACATGTAAACAGGTAGTTTTAGAATTTTTAACAATGAGGGTTATAAAGGGGGCAACCAAAAGTCTTATGCTGATATGTAGTTCTTTTCTGACGAAGCTAATGGGGTACACTAAAGGAGCCAATCAGAATTTGCCTGGGTCCAGTGCCCTATGTCCACACCCCTAGATCTGCCTATGCATGAAAAACCATGTCATAAACTTATACAGTGCCCTTTTCAAAGCTGTAGCAGCTCAGTAAAAGCCATACAGTACAGTACAACTATGCCAATAGAAAAGTTGTCTTTAGGGTCATTTAGCTTTGATAGGAGGCCTTTTATTAGCAATGGAGCTCATTTCATTGTCTTCAGTAAGAAAAAGTGTTATTGTACTGAATACCAGCTCAGCAGACTCCAGATCATGTTCTGTTCTGTGCAGGTATAACAGTTTGGCTGTGAGTAAGCACATCCCCCTCCTTACCACATTTTGTCTTTTTGTTCAGCTGGTGTAGTGTGTTGTGTGTTCTACTGAGCACTGTAACAGTTTGTGTGTCTTACTGCCGATTGTTATCCGTAACCTTTCATGGAGGTGTGCTCATAGTTTCTGTTCCTAGATGCTAACTGCTCTTCTGCAATTGTGCACTCAGGATTCCATGTTTGTATCAACTAATGTCTACGATCTACCCTATTCTGTGACATCCTCTTGTGCCATGGTGTGGTTCTGGGGTTCCTGTTTATCTGGCAACATCTTTGTTCCAGTGTAATCTAGCTCTCATGTACTTTGTTTTGCCACCCCTGTCCTTGATTTTACCGCTTTTTGTGAATAAACTTTGCTTCCATGAATCGACCAGCCTTTTGTGGATGTTACAACAAGTACATTGTAAATACTATTTCTGTTACATATAAATGAGAAAACAGCATTGCCACAAAATACTGGTATCAAAGCACATCTTATAATCAGTCTGAGAATCCTCCACTCACTTCTCTGCCACAGAAAACCAGAGTAGTTCTGCATAATCAAAAATGTCAGATCAGACCGAGAGTTTTCAAGGAAACAAAACAAGAGACAAAATGTAAAGAACGTGGCCTTGGCCAAAGCCTAAATAACTGGAACACGTAAAGAACTAGGGAGAAACTGTGAGAGGAACATTACAGGCCTGAGTACAACTGATGACAGTTTGTCCAAATTATAATTTAAACTAAATTATGCAAATCCTTAAACAATGTTGCTGGAATTGCACCCAAAGCCCTCTCCTCCCCCTATTACCAAAATTAAATAAATACTTTGTGAAAAATAGGGAAGTTATGCCTTGTTGTGGAGGTAACAGCATATTTTTGGCTGTAATGTTCTTGTGTTAAATGTATGTAATATTAAGAAAGCTTGCTTTATGTGACATTTGACCCTGCCTTTGAAGCTCTTTTTGTTCAGCAAACCAGCTACATCATTTTCTTAGACAGAGGAAAGTGACTTTTGTCAACACTGAGCCAGGCTCTTTGAATCTTTGAGCAGAAACACACAGTTCCTGCTTCAGCATCTACACTAAATGGTAATCAGGCACTGGAGCTGCTCTAAGGTAAATTGGTTGATTTATTGCTTGAAATTACCTGCAAGCTCAGCATGGCAAGAAAGCCAAGTAGCTCTTTCAGTAAATGGAGATTGTGCTGTTAGAAGGGATTTCAGACTTTATAACTTGTCCTTTTTCCTTCTTTCTAGTCAATGGCATTTTATCTTGCATAAAGCGGTTTTTTTTTTTTTTTTTTGCTTTAGAGACAAATGTTACTTTTACTGAATCAAGATCAGCATAAAAAGGCAAATGTTTCTAAGTTTAGATGGTATTGAGTATTGAGTTTTGTCAATCCAAATCCAAAGTTCTTTTGATAGGAGAAAAATACATTTTCTGAATGGAAAAACATAGTTATAATTGAAAAGAATATACCAGTCTTCAAGACCCAGACACACATGGGACCGAGAACCTTATGTTCTGCATGCATATATATAGTTACAAGATAAAAAATAACAGCATGTATAAAGCCAGTACTTTTTTGTCTTATAGTTTATGTAGGGTCCTTAAAGCTCTGGTTTAATTCAATTAAGTAATAATTTAACAAAAATGGTTCATGCTATGAAATTAGCATTTTTTGTTAAAGGAAGCAGTTTTATTATGGAATATAAAAAGTTTATTATAAATACATGAAATATATTAAATTACTAAAAAAATATATTTCCTCATTCAAAAATGCTCATTAAAATTACTGATAACTGATTTAAAAACTTGCTACCGTCATTTTTGGCAAGACCAAGTCAAGACCGACCATACAGGGATGAGGTCTATTTGCAGAGAGTTTAGGGACACAATTAAATCCAAGAATAACCAAAAGTACAAAAGTCATATAAAATGAAGATGAGGGAACCACCAAAACACAACGATACAGAAAGTAAGTGTAACAAAGGCAAACGAAACACAAACCAAAACCACTGAATAGGAACGGAGCACAAGAAAGAACCTACACTACAATGGGCCCAAACCACAGTAACGTCACCAACATGCAAAGGCAGAGAGGCAGCACCAAACCTAAACGTGTAAACAGGAAACAGAGACCAAGGGCAGACACACACACACACACACACGCGCGCGCATGCGTGCGCACACACGCACACACACACACAGGAGAACAAGGGGTCGTGGTCACATAACAAGCAGTGCTCAGGAAAATCGCGACAGCTACAAACAGACACAGATGTGACAGGGTGCAAAAAACTAAACTAATTTTAAACATAAGAACAGAAGGTTGGGAATGTTCATAAAAATACTAAAGATAATAACACACAGAAGGGAAAGTGGCTGTTTCTCAGTGTTGGCACATTAACAGCTTTCCACAATGGGGGGTCAATGTTCAATACACATTTCCACAAAACAAATAGAAATAAAACAGTATTACCCATCTTAACTAAATGATCCTTTGGCTTAAAATTTTGAAAATGTACCCATTATTAAAACAAAATAAAAAGGGAGAATGAGTACATAATCCTCCTAACAGTGATTAATGATCCTGTTTTTCATTAAAAATGAACAATGCCCAGAGAATGGTTAGCTTCGCAGGCTGCCCATAAGTCTGTATTGGCATGTCCTTCTCCAGGTAATTTAATCCTCCTGCAGTCTTTACAAGCATTGGCAAGGATGAGGGAACATTCAATTATCTTGAAAAACCTGTCAAACTAACGTAATTGAGAATCTAGAAAATAAATCAATTTAAACTGTAAAATAAATGAATATCTATTCAAACTCTCCTCTGGAATCCACCTATCCTTTGTAGTCTGCGGTATTCAAGACGTGACTCTTTTGAAAAAGTGTACCCCCTCCTGCAATCTAAACTGCAAACTCAGAAACAAATAAATACTGGGTCATGTGTTTCGTTTTTAACGTTACCAGTAGTTAATGTGTTATAGCATCCTAATACAAAAAATATTTCAACAGTTACATCTAGACATATACATAGACATATACTGTATATAATGACTATAGCCTAAACATTACATAAAACAACCCCAAAATATTTTTTATACATTTAAACAATTTAAACAATATGGCCTTCAGACATTTTAAAGGAAATATAGCTTGCTACAGTTCTCTACATTTGTTCTATTCTGTTTGTATACTTCACTGGTGGAAAAAGACTCCAGTGTCTTCTGCCTTTTCTCCTCTTATCCAGAGCATATTCACTTTCCTTAGAAAATCTCAGCACACACCGCTGATTAAAGCACTTTCTGCTATGACAGCAGTTAGGATGTGTTTAAAAAGGTGTGGGATGTAGCGACCAGCAAGCCCTGCAATTTCTGTTCACTGCATGGGTGCTCAGAATAGCACTTCTCACAGAGACCAAAGGCATTTGATGTGCATTCAGAACAATCAGAACTTCTTGTCCACCTCCTTTGAAGGCTCCTTCTCAGGAGTTAGTGCTCTTGTCATGCTTTTCTGGTGATTACACCCTCCTGAGACCCCTTCTTCCCCATTATTCAAAATTGTTTTCAGAAGCAGAGAGTGCATTTAAAAACAGTATGTAGATGTCTACAGTAGTCCACAGTTTTAAGTTTTTTTTTTTTTAACAGTCTACTCTCCTCTCTGAACAATATTGCCTCTCCTGGTTTAACAGTGATGATGTCAAATGCATTTCTCACCCCCACATGGGCCCACCATGTGGCTGTAAACAGCTGGTTTGTCAACCTGAAGAATGGCTTCAGTCAGAGATGCCTTTGTAACTGTACATGGAACTAGGGCTGTCATTAAGACTAATTTAGGGTGTCTTTTGGCACCCTAAAGTGTTCTCTAGCCCACCCCCCTATCCCTAATAAATACTTACATAATCTTCAGTTTAAATACTCTTTCTTTATTATAATATAAATTTAGTTGGCATTCTTGGCCTCAGATTTCCAAGCATGCATTGAATTATGGGTGAGTGATGGGACCGAGGGGAACCTTTTGCTCCATAACTAAGCTAGTCATGTGTTTTTATTGGCTATGAAGTTTCAGCTTGACCTTGTGAAAACTTTAATAGGGCTAACACAAAAGTCTGATTTTGATTCTTGAAGTAAAATGGACTGTTTGTAATCCTGTGGCTACATTTTTACCATTACAGTTTTGCAGTTGTGCAGTGTCTTAACCTTTTTCATGCAGATGTTGCAGATTATGTAATTAATTACCAGAGAATGCTATAAACCTGGCATTTGTTTCTCCCTGAGAAGGTTAAAGTTATGAAGCTACAATGTTTTGAATTCACTGCAGGTTCTGATTGTTACATTTCTGTCATCTAGTGAATTTAGCAAGTGATTAAACAAAATAACATTGGGCTGCAAAATGTTTATGAGGGAGGTCTAGAAACAGGCAGCAGTGCAGAAGCTGAAGAAACACACCAGTAGGTTAGTGGTCCCCTCAGAACTGAGCGTGATGCTTGTAAAAACAGCCCACGGTAACTTGCTATTACTCATTACATTGTATCTGTGCTAGATTTGTCATCAATTTTCAGGATGTGGTTTACAAGTCATAAATCGCTATGTTATTCCTCATCTCCATCATACTTAAGGCAGGTCCATGGCATGCTTGTAAGTGCGTTAAACCTGTACAACACAGCTCAGTTACCAATCTTCCTTAACTCGTCACCAACAATCTGCTTCCTGTTATCCCATTCTCCCCTTAAACTGTTTCCAAACACAAAGTTTGTGCTCGCACGTAACCTGCAATGTGTGATTCTCTTTGCTGTTATATAATGTCAAAAGTGATTTGTGTGGCAAGCCCCAAAATGTAAGCATGCATACCCATGAAATTCCTGAAGCTACTACCTCACAAGGCTGCCCTCACTTTCTGTCTCCACAACACCCAAACATGCTCTGAAATTATTTGGAATGAACCTGGATGAGATCCAGACCTCCAAACAATCATAACTTTTACTTTTTTTGCTCCATGCCTTTACCTCGTCCCCATTTTTTCTCAGCTGTTAATCTGATTTTATTTGAATGAAATCCTTTACAAATAACTTTTAATCTTACATGTTCAATTGTAGTTGTATAGTGTCACTTTGCCTCTTTAAAAAGACCATCAAAAAATTGCTTAAAAACCTGGACTCCTGCACCACGCAATAGTGAACAGTTAGCGAACATGGAATTACAGACCAAATAACATTGATGTATGATCCCCTGGGGGGATCACACCCAGAAGACACTGAAATCCATCAAATGTGAGAAGGCATGTCATACACACTCACAAAAGAAAACACTGATAAATAACAATTGTTTTATTTTTTCTGCTTGTGCACATCTGTGAGAATTTGCATTCAGACACATTCCCCCAATTAACCATGCATAGTTAAGAAAATACCTGAATTTAACAGCCACGTGAACTAAGTCATGCTGTCAGAAAAATAGCCAGGAGGACAACAAAAGCATAATTTTACCAAAGCAAGCATTCATGTCAGAAATCAACATTAAAATATACTATTTGGCTCTATATTGGTTGGTATGGCAACCAAAAGAAAAAGCACAAGAGCATGATAGTGTTAAGGCATCCTCCAAGCAGCAAACTGTCAGATGTCAAAAATGTAAATGTTTGCATCTTATAGTTTCAGCTGTACATTGTAAATCTCAAGCCAGGTCAACCTCCGGCTGGTTTAGGAATTGGTTCTGGAACGTTCTAAAGTGGCCATGTCAATCCCTGGATTTAAATTGCATTGAAAGTGTTTGGGGACAAAAAAGTAGTTGCATCACAGAAAGAATATCAGAGAGCTGGGAGCACTATCACAGCAGCACTGGGCAGACAGGTATCAGGTGCCTGTGAGCACATACAAACAATGTTTAATCAGGATTGCCAAGGGCAAACAGGCAAATGCTATCTTATTCCACCCCCAAATTTCTTTTTGCAGCATTGTTCAACCCCCACAAAACACTGACTTTGGAGGCTGAGTCATTTTGCACATTAGTAAATTCAGTTTAATGTTTGCAGAACCATTGTAAGATGTATTTGTCTAAATGTTTAGTAATAAATTAACAATACATTTCATTCACATCACCAGAATGTCTGCAGTTAAAAGCATTTAACCTTTAACTAGCATAATTATGATTGCAACTGTGTTTCACAGGGTAGGCCATGAGGTCTGCTAAATGAATACATGTAAATATAGGATGTTTCTTTGCCAGAATGCAAATGCTATTTTAAATTGTTGATGGAACCTGAAGTGGAGAATGATTGTGGTTGTGTGTCTTTTCTTTTTAATCTTTGCAATGTGCAACATTGGTTGAAGCTCTTTCTGTGGGAATCAGGATCAGCTGGAAGAAGATTTCACTGTAGGCTGGTCTGTGTCATCCTGGGTTGTTATTTACTGATGTACTCTGGTGGAGAATATCTATTAAATAAAAAATTAAATGATTCCAGCTTTCCTGTCTGAAACACCTGGGATTAAACTTCCTGTGTTTGGCTGATTAGTTCAGATTTGGTCATGAATATCTTGCTAGTCTGTTGGTAAAATTCTCCTTATAAATTTACCTTCACAGGCAGACAAAAAGGTGTAGGAGTCACAGCCCTGGGACTTTGCTACAAAAACTTCAGCTATGACTTCAAGCTTAGTAACTGGCCAGGAACCTAAGTAATGGATTGAAAGAATTGAAGAGGGAAGTAACTAGACTAACTGTTTGTAAGTGTACAGGATAGAAGGCTACACAATGCAGAGCAACCCACAACACTGAAGTGTGCCTAATTATGGGGTGTGCCCTGTTCTCTGTGCTGCCTCTGATCTTTAGTTTGTTTATGGTTTTTTTTCATTGCACAGTTGTCATGTCAACCCCACATGATATAAACTTTTAAGGGTCACAGCACTTTGCTATTCGATTCAACACGGCCTTAGATATCATTAACACCTAAAGATACACTCTTGTAACCCAAAAATACATGGCTTTGATTGATAGAAAAGTTATGAGCAAAACATTGAGGTCCTAACAACACCGTGAACACAAGCACAGTATTTCAGAGTTTGTGGTTCACCTCTTAGGTTCTACAGGCTTAGGGCAGAGATTGTAATGTGGATATTCTTTGCAACTAATTGAGTAAAAGCAGAGAGTACCTTTTAGTGTGTTACATAAACTACATTACAATACTGAAAAAGTGTGTTGGCCTTCCAGCTGAGGGACATGAGGATGTTGTTTATCTTGTCCCATAGGAAAGACTCCACTGTATGCAAAAAACCACTGATGAAATAAAAACATCTTGACCTGATTTGGGAGTTGACCAGAATAAATAGTATTGCCTGTATTGTAGTTGAACCAACCTAAAAACTGCAGGTCTTACATTAATTTCTCTTTTGATCTTGAAACAGAATGTAAGCTCAAATTGCTTTGCAAATAGGCTGAGTTGCCTGCATTTGACCCAAATTAGTTTCATTCAGCCAGTAAAATCCCTAATTTGAAAGAAAGACAAGTGTTTTCAGCCACTCCACATTGTATTGGGATTGCTTGCAGATAGCCAGACGCATGTTTTTAAATGGCCAGTACTCGAAACTCTAAGTGAGATCTGTATGCATTGCTTTACTCTCACATTTTACTGTCTAAATCCACCGATCAGACTGAATGACATTCCATAAGTGAATCTGTGAATCCTGCATAATTGGATTTTCAGATGCTTTCAATGCTTTCAATTTCTGGCTGGTGCCCAGTAGAGGTTTCATTACCAGGAGCACTGGACCCAGTGAAAACAGAATCAATAGCAGAAGGCAAAGTATAAAAGACAGTAGGTGTGATTTACAGAGACCACAGAAAGGAGAATGCACATCATAAGGAATATTTCAACAAATGGTGTTGTCATTTACTGAATGAGATGACTCTCCGCTGTCAGCTGATAGATGTAGGGCAAAAACTTGTTTATGTAGACCCCTTAAAAATTGTTATTATAGAGGGAAGCAACTCACACATACATAAGTACATAAAGTGTTTAGGTTAAATGGAAGGATAAAGCTTTGTACGTATGTGTAACTGAGCTATGAGCAGCTCTACTGAGTTTCTATATCTGGAAATGTAAAATATGAAGAAAAAAGTCTATCCAAAGAGCCCTTTTGGTAAGTTTTTGATTGCTGGCTTTCTTCTGTAGCATTGGTAAATATTCATGAGAAGCAGGCATAGAGAGAGAGGCCGTGGTCATCGTTAGTGTGGAGGTGGGGGGGTGAACAGATCCCCTCTTCAGCAGGCGCTGCCCAAGACCACACCCTTTCATTGTGTCTTCATTGAACTTTGTGTTGGGTGCAGTACTGATGAGCTGCCATAATAATCAATAAATACAATACAAAAAACAGATACAGACACCGCTGTACTTACAAACATCGGACATGCGAACATTCATAGATACGTACAAAGGCCGCTGTTAGTTCAATTTTTGTTCGAAGAAAGGAACTGGGGAGCCGCAGCTAAAAAAATTTATGATTGCGGCTAAGATTTATTGTGATTTATCCAGTTATTCGCGTATCCATCATGGTTGGTGGAAAGCGTCAGGCTAGTGATGTTGGTGGTAGTGCTAAAAAGCGACAAGCCATCTCAATTGAAACAAAGGTGGTGATAATTATTATTATGTAGGATTTTTTAGGGAAGAATAAACGTAGGAGGTGAGCATTTTGTCAACCCACCCGAAAACGGGGACTTCAATGCTTTTCAGTCAACAGCAAGGAAAAAAGAACACTGGTGTATAGCCCATATGGAATAAACTGTCACCTTCCTATATTATTCTAATAATATAACTATTATTGTTATTATTACTCCAACTAATTAACATAGTTTATGCTTTTTTGTTCATTTTGTATATACTAGTGTGTAGGATAAAACTAACATTTTATATTTTAATAGAACTTTATAATATATATATATATATATAACACACTGTAGGAATGTTTGGTAGGACCACACGTAAAGTGTTCATACAAATTACAAACTTACGAACGATTAACGTTACGAACAGCCGTACGTAACTCGTTTGTAAGTTGAGGAGTCTCTGTATGTTTATGCTAGTCCCAGAATGGTTCCTCTGATTTTCATCTGGGTTTTTTTATTAAAAAGTTTAAGAAACCCAGAATTTAAGTGTGATTTCTGCATCTGTGTTTTTTCACATATCTGCATGCTTTAATTTTCTTCATGTGAACGTGGCATAATCAGTTCATAACAAAAAACCAGTTTGTACCATGTTCAGTTACACTTGGGTCATAATTTGCCTGGTATTGAATAAAGATAGTACAGAATCAAACAGCCAGAGATCACCTTCCAACATTTAAATGCTTTGTGACCCCCACTTGGGTAGACATCCAGCATGGCAGTGTGACATTATGTGAAACCTCTATGTCAAAGGCATTATGAAAGACACACGGCCTCTGACTGGTCTATGGGCTCCCATCACAAAGGCCTGGCTGCCCTCCCACACAAACGATTCTGCTGTATCATGCACGTGGCTGAGGAAAGCGTGCTTTAAAGCAGGGCCACACATTCTTTGTTAATACCACAGGTATATTAGTATATAAGGATCTGACTAGCCCCTCCCTCTCCAAAAAGAATTTTGGACCTTTTCATAATGTTATCACAGAGGTACAGGGGTGCTGTAGAAACCTCTCTTTCATTGGGTTCAAAATCTTCAGCTGTGACTCTTATTTGGGATCTTAGTTGTAATCATTCCGCAATTAGCCGACCCTATCATCAGTTAGCATCATGTACATGGGGACAATGTCCAGAGACCAAAATGGCCAGACAAGTGTCTTAGGTATTGTCCTCAGGAGGCTCCATTCCACAGAACCCTCTGTACATTAACTGGCACATGTGTCCAGGTATTGCGAAACCAATTGCTTCAAATTAAAGCATCAAAGATCTCCACACTATATCAGATGTCTTTTATTTATTTATTTATTTAAGAATGGAACCTACACGATGTGCACACAGAGATAAATCATTATACATTAAAACCATGGCAACCAAGGTAAGGTTTGTCTCCACCCCCATGCAGCTGGAATCACCTGTTTCTGAAACGGAACCACCCTGTAGGATGACACTCCACAGTATTGGGAACTGGATGGAAACATGGACTGAAGATGCACTTTGAAGAATTCCAAAGTTTAAAAATCTATCTAATTACAAAAGAATGCAAAAGAGAAGCATTTTCCCTAATGGTCCCAGACTACCAGACCATTCTGTAAAAATGTTTTTTTATCATGTTGTTATTTCTTTATTTCTTGAGGGTGGTACGTACCAAGACTAAGACCCAAGACAAGAGATGTCTGAACTGTAGCACTCTGTAAACTAAATAAATCAATCTGACAAGCTTTACTAGCCACCTTATGTTGTCTAGTTACAATACCTCAATTTTTTTTTTGCTAATTTTGGCACTATCTATAGATGATGAGTTGGCCCATGGCTCAATGGGCAGAGCATCTGGCTGGGATGTGAAAGTCTCTGGATTAAAATCCCACCCCAGACACCATGGGTGTCCCTGAGCAAGACACTCATCACTAGCTCCCCAGGCACCAAATAATAGCTGCCCACTGCTCCCCTAAGGGGATGGGTTAAATGTAGACAACCAGTTTTGCTGTAACATGTATGTGTCATTTGTAAATCGCTTTGGACAAATAAATGTAAAGTAAATGTATGCATTATTGGGTTAATGTTTATCTTAACAGCAGTTGCGTCCACACATGACCAGACTCTTAAATTAGGGTGAACAGCCAGATCTGTTGCAGTGTGTTTAGCTAATGAGGTCTTCCTCCAGCTGTCAGATTCCTAGCAGTTTAGTTGAAATGTTGCCCTTTCTTAAACCCAACCAGGTAACCTTTGCAGGTAAAGGCTCAGCAGGGTGGTTGTGGAGGAATCGGCGTGCATAACACTGTATGTATAAGCCACAGACTGATCTGGTGGTCACATGTTCCCACACTGGTGTCAGATATTACACACTCTGCCAGGATATGTGCAGTGTGTGCAAAGCCCTAAATGTACACAAAGGGAGCATTTCATTCAAGCCGTGCTGTCATCCCAGCATCACTTCTGTCATTTCCTTCCATCAGATTACTGTCTCAGAATCTATTTCACATTGAATTTATTTTAACACACGCCAAGGGAGAAAAGAAATAATATCCAAACAAATTGAGATGTCTTATGATGTCATGTATACCTATTAATCTAAACAGAGATGAAAGCTTATATGCCACCTGAGAGAATATACGGTGCATGGTGATGTTGTGTGTGTGTCGGGGGGCTGTGGTAAGAGGAGGCGTTCATTTTTGGGAGAGACCCCCAGCCTGGTTTTGGCACCTGTTTGGTCAGTGATATGAGATCCACATGAATATAATATGTAATGAAAACCCCATGGGGGGATATCACAGCAGGCAGGCAGATGGCACCATAAGAAGGCTGCCTTATCGTTCCCAGCAGACCTGATTCAAGCTTTTGGAGGAGTGTAGAGTGCATGGGACACCAAAGACCATATATCAGACTGTCTGTGCAGCAGGCTTCAAGTACATTCATTCCGTAGGACTGTAGATGGCAGATACTGCTACTGCCAAAAATTACAATCATTAGGAGCTACAGATAAGAATAATAGGCTTTTTTATTATAATTTTTTCTATAGCCCACCATCCTCATCATCATTGTTAACCATGGGGGACGAGAACACTCAGCTCATGGTTTAGTTGGAGTTCCTGATAGCCCTCAGATGGAATTAATTGATTTTTATCGGTTTGCCTTTAAAGCCTGATCATTGGAATATGTAATATTACTTGCATTTCATGCTGGAGAAAATACTGTATCAACATAAACTTGTTCAAACAAGTATTTATCTCTTTTAAAGTTGCAAAACTATTTTTGATAAATATTAAATAGGAGACCTGGGATTTTTATAATGCTCGTGCATTAAAATATAACTTCATTTGTACTGACTTTATATAGATTTATAGTGTATAGACAAATTCTCTGTTTAAAGTCTTCTAAAGATGTGTGTATATGTATTTACATGGCACTATGCAAAAGTATATTCAGTTATTTGTAATATTTTGTTACACTCTGTTTTCATCAAGATAATTTGCTTTGGTCAAACTCAACATTTTACTGCATTCAGATTCTTGGTGTAACACAGAACAGCTGAAGAGTAAAGGGATCACAGCTGTTTTCCATCCATCATTCAACTGCTTATTCTGTTTAGGTCTTGGGCACCCATGGATGCAAAAGGTAAACATTTTGAGCATTAATATTAGCAAGCCAGTATTCAGTTGTCCCAAAATAATGTAAATCTAACATGAGACAACACAAAAAGTAATGTTTTGCACTGGTGCAGTCCTTACATCCTGCACTAAATTGAATGTGCTGAATCAATCTGTCAGATTTTGTCAGATGTTATCTGTCACATCGTGATCTTAAGTTGTCAATCATATGCTAAAATTTTAATTGCCTCTGATTGCACAGCTATATTTTCCCCACAACTGCATGACTGTACACTAATGCATTTGTAACATCAAAACAGGAGAAAGGGTACTCAAATGAAAATATACACGTACTCAAATGAAAATATACGCATATTCCAAAAATGAAGGTCAACTCAATTTTGTTGAAACGTGGGCACTTACTTTTGTGAGGTCACCTGTCATGCAGGTGTTGCTGTGGACTTCACATCTAGTTTCTATGATGGACATCTTAGTTGAACATTTCTCCATGTTCACCACAAACAGCAGCAGCTGCTGAATGGGAATGCAGCACTGTGTTCTGATCATCATGCAGCACTTTTAAGAACAGACTCACAATCAGAATAAACAAGTTCTGACTTGGTTTCCTTTAAAAACCAGTGGTGTCAGTCAGAGAGAAACGGTCTGAATAATGATTTTTTTTTTGTTCACGCCAGACTTTCGACATAGCAGAAGACATCGCATTCCTGTTACAGAAGCCCAAAGTGTCACCTACGGGTGTTGGCGGTCATGACTGTGGTGCCATGCGACAAGCCATAGAGCAAACTAGCAGGTAACATTCAAATGAATCTTTATGCAATTATATGTATCTATGTAAACCTTGATACTCTGGATGTGCTAGGTGAGTTTTGAGTTCATATGTGTGCCAAGTCTAGGTGTACATCTCTGTAGGACCTATTGTGTGAAGGCCATGTTCACAATGTTACACCTGGCATCTTCAGTTGGTACACAAACTGGGCAACAGCATGACGTGGGGGGACTGTGACAAAGAGGGGTGAGTAGAGAAGTAAAGGCTGATCCTGACAGTCACAGAAGACAGGCATGTACAGCAGCACCAGCAGTGGTGATGACAGAGTACAGTGAGCACCGGGCAGAGAAATCAGAAGAATTACATCTTTAGTCAGACAGAGAAATCAGAAGAATTACATCTTTAGTCAGACAGAGAAAT
>JABJVR010000694.1:8473-20576 GCA_025773905.1 Chitala chitala | reverse complement strand
ATTTTTTTATTTATATTTTTTTCTTTTTTTTTTTTTTTATTTTCAATTTATATATATTTAGAGATTTAGTGATAGATTTATATAGAGAGAGAGAGAGAGAGAGAGAGAGAGAGAGAGAGAGAGAGAGAGAGAGAGAGAGAGAGAGAGAGAGACCTTACCTTACTGAACTAAAGGAAACAAGATGTGTATTTAAGCATTGATTTCTGAAATAAATAACATTTTAGTTAACAAACCCCATATTGTCTACAGCTCCAAAAGCTTGATTACTACCAACTCACTTTTGTATCAAGCATAATACATATAATTTCAAGAGTAACAAACTGTGTGACCATCAAAAAGGGCCTTGTTGCCTGCAATGAATTTATTTATAGCTGTTACCACACACATTCTCAGCACATTTATGGCAAGGCTGTCTAAGGTGATGTAAACACCTCAAGGCCTCTCGTCCCTCTGCACAGGTCAGGACAATCCAAGGCCATCATTGTAGCTCTCAGTCTGAGCACAGCAAGGTGAAATCAACTGCAGGGAGAGTCTGCTAAGAGCATGTCCACATACTAAACATGCATCTTGTGGTGTTCTGAATTCTGATGTTATTGGCAGGAACATCTTCTAAAGGTGATCCAGTGGCTTCCTCTTCCGTAAGTCTGAAATGCATCTGAGATTTCTGTCACCATACACAAGGCATGGGAACAATATGCAGTCTCACAGCATCTCATTCTGGTCAAGTGCAACGGGCCAGCTCTGTGGTGAAAGGTATTACGAGAAAACTGTGGTCTAACTTTAAAAGTCCAATAGCAGGAACGCTAATTTTTTTTTCGTTTCTTAAAATAATTATGTGCTCCTACTTTTATTTGTATATAAATGCAAATAGAACATGTGTTTCAGAGGAACCATAATAGTAACAATCCAGTTATTCATAACTGTGCACTCCATGATACAGACAGGAAACCTGTGTATCAAATCAATGTTTGAGATGGCAAATGCTGGGAAATAATTTGACAGTAATTTTTGACAGTATATGAGTATTCCTTGAAGTAATCCATGAAATACTACAGATACTATACATTACTTTTCCTAAGGCCTAATTATGGTCTGCTCAGCTACCCGCTGGAGAAACTGCTTTAACTCAGTTTGAGTCAGCTAGCCCAGGGAAAATCTGTTGAAAATCTCCTCAGTAACTGTGCGTCCTTAATACTGTGTACATTGTACAGCTTTCTGTGTGATAAATTCTTATTTTATTTTTTTCTATTAAGCTTCACTTGCAGTAACATTTAAAAGCTTCCAGACTTGTCCATTAATACAATTGTTGTGACTGGAGTCAGGTCATGCTGAGATGATGCTCAACACAGCCACATCTTCAGGATTTAAATAACTGTAGATAAAAATAACAAGGAAATAAAGCATGAAAACATTTTATGGAAAAATTCATTAGCTTATCTGAATTGTTTACGTTTACTTTTTCCAGGTGTTCTCACATTTCAATACTTTTTCATTCATTATTTTTATATATACCTAGTAAATCCAGGTTGAATTTTCAAAAAGATTCAGAAATTCAGCATGCAGTGTCTGATAGTAACATAGCATGGAGTATTTTTTTCACTGTATAGTATACCTCTTGTAGGTTTAATTGTATACACAGCAACACCTTTATCATTTAATTTGAATAATATCTATTCTAAATCGCAACTTTGCACAATTTTCCTTTAGGATAGAATGATAATCGAACAGAATGTGAATCTACGAACTGACAGGAGGACAAAGTAAAGTTGAGTTTTCTGCACATTTCTGGGCAATGTTCTAAAAACAATACTATCACATAAGCCCAAGGCAGGAGTGTCTAGAAAAATTCTGGTCCCGCTGATAAAATGTTACCTTGGGCCCCTCACACATTTAAGAGTTGCTATCATTATATGTAATGTTGTATAAAGTGGCAAAGTTATAATAGGCTAAGCAGTACAAATGATCTCTTCTTCAGATTGTGGAGGCTGCAGCATCAAAATCCTGCAATGCAGATGGCTAGAAATCAATTATTTGAGCAAGCCTTGTGCTCTTCCTCTTCTTTCTTATTAGTATTTAAATCAACAATAGAGATGGCTGTATCGAAAGTAACTGATGCTACAATACCAAAGTACTAATCGCTTGGTATTGATAACCTTTAAAAATATGCCAATACTTGTATTATTTTTAGTGAATCGTTTATCTGTGTAAGATTTCAAAAAATGTAGAAGCAACAAAAAAACTCCTCATCTACACACGTTTGTGCTTATGAATAGACATATGTTAGCTTGCACATGCATTATAGAGTAGGTGTGTTGTCCTGGTGTCTATTTTTCACAGCCATATAACCTACAAAATTTTTATTTTTCAGATTAATAATTTTGGCAAACACTCAAAAACGCATTAAGGCTATTGTTACATTTGTGTCAAGCCTGTTGTGGTCCATTTCCTATCTTGTTCTTATTTAAGCTCTCAGTGTCTGTTAGCCCTTGGCCAGTTATAGAAGTGTACATTTTGGTGTTGTGTGTAGTAGTTCTGTGTCTGTGAATGCCTTGTGCCTGGTTTATGCCCTTTGTTTCTTGTTTTTGCTTTGCAATAAACCTTGCTTTCTGCACTTTGACCTCACCTCTGCCTTGCTATTCGTGACAGAATAAGCGGCCATGTACAGAGGTCCAGTGAAAGGTAGGCTATTAAGCCCTGCTTGCCTGCCCTTTTTGACAGTTCCCTGAAGTTCTTAAACACCTTTTATTCTGAACTGTACATACATTTTGACACATACCGAACCAATGCAAGACAGACAAGGACAACATGGCCTTCGCCATTCAGAAACTCTCAGGGGATGCAGCTGAATGGGTGAGGATGCAGCAAGCATCTTGGTGAGGACCCAGAGTCTCTCTAAAAGACTTCATTGACAGATTGTATGGGTTTGTTATGAGACGCTGAACCCAGAAGTTCACAGGGACAGCGTGCCTCAAGCCACTGGGGGTTCTGTCTGTACATATGGATCCTCTCTGGAGCTGAGAGGCATACAGTGATTTGTATGTATGTCTCATATATATGAATGTCTCAGCTCAGTTTCCACCTGTGTGTGTGGAGGTAGCACACCAGACAGAGCAGGCCCAAGGTAATTATTTATTAATATGATTTACACAATGAACAAGCATCTTTAAGATAAAAATTAGATTGCCTAAAATCGGCATGCTTTACATTTAATACACATTCTTATGGCAGTTTAGAAAACACAGTGGACACTTTATGAAGTTTCTTAGAACTAACTTTTTAGTCAAAGCAAGACAGATTTTACATACTAAAATTGATGGATACAATTAATTTAGGTTATTTAAGGACTGCTTAAAGGTGAGCTTTCTGGTATTTTTTTATATACGTGTCTTGTTTTATGCTGTTTTTCGTGTGTCGCTCCTGTTTCACAATCATGCTTTGCCTGGTACGTGTTTACTTTCTGACTACTTTTGACACCTGAAGCACACAGTCAGTAAAACAAATGTTAATATTACTCTAAATAAACATGCTGAGGCATTGCACACTGCACAGAAGAAATAAAACACACCCATCCACTGAAATAGCCACCAGCGAGAAAGCGTAAGATGTGGAAAGGGCATAAACAGCCCAAGGGAAAACACTGGGTCAGAGTTGCACAGGGAGGGTGATGTTATCCGAATGCTTCACTAGGTCATGCCCTCAGAAAATAGTCAATAGTGGTTATAAAAAATATGCCACAATCAACTTTATTGGTTAGATGTATTAAGATGAAGCATATGGATTAATTGAAATAGTCATCATTGCTGGAAAAAACACGATGATGTTCTTTGAGATAAAGTGACAGGCTTCATAGATTATATTCAGTTAAAAGTAGGAATAGTGAACTAATGTCGATTACTGGGAGTGCTTTTGCGATGTGCTGCATGTATTTTCGATCGTCCAAATTGAGCTCGAGTCTAATGCATGTGGAGACACTTAAGCAAAACAAAAACTTCACACGACCGTAACACACTCTTGAGAGTGTTGACGAGACTGTTGCGCACGAATTTGTCACCGGGCATAGACTCGGACAGGAAAGCTCTCTTAAAATTACACTGATGCCTCTTTTGGGTGGGGAATGAAATAGTGAATGCAGAGCTCTGTAGATTTCTCGGTCATTTCACGAAAAAGTTCAACGCATGAATTTCGTAAATTCCCTCAGCATCTCCCCCGAGCTGTAAGAATAACTGCGCCTAATAACAGAAATGCATAACTGTTCCATGAAGTCAGAGGCTACTGCTCATTTTTCACATGCTTACTCATTACTCACACTGGGCAGGCGTTTTTTATTTCAACGAAAGGACTAGTACGCGATGAGCAAATCCGAACGCTTGAGTAAAAACGTAGGAGCTGGCCATGAACAGTATAAAGACACAATTCGTGTGCAACAACACTGGAATATATATAACTAATCAAATTTAAATGCCGAACGAAAGGTTACTATATAGCGTTTGTAGGGTAGTCTGATCGTAAAACCTATTTATAAATGAAATGAGGATCTCTTGACAATAAGTAGCATAGCTCACTATTGAATTAAATTTAGCCGCCCAGTTTGCCATTTTAATCTCCGTTTGTTTCTGATGAAAATACATGTTTTGTTAATATGCAATATTCAATTGCATGGAAATAACCAATAATTTCAGAATGTAACGATGGGACTGACTCTAGTGGTCAAACCTTTGGAGTGTATGCCTCTTGATTTGCGATGAAAAAGCAGTTAAACTAATTCTTACATCAAAGCACAAACGGTACACCCGTTCAACAGCCACGTTCAAATTCGTCAGGTGTACTGTATTTCATATAACTTTAATTTAAGACCGCTAACGTAAAACAAATCGATCGTGCCTATGTAAAACATACCATCCCTAAGTAAGTCTCAGTTTGTTAAATAACACATCTGACTGCATTTCGTTGTTTGCTATCAACAAAACGTCATATAGTTAATTGATCTCCTACGTTAATGGTCCAAACCAATCAATTTGCACATCAGTACAGTGCAGTGAGCGCACACCCGATTCACGTCGGATGGAGTAAGAGTACTGAAGTAAATTAACGTAAATGTCCGTAGGATGGAGTAGGTTCACTTCATGTGTAGCCCTTCCGTGCGTTCATTTCACTGCTGCGCGCTCAACAAGGACCCATCCGATCTGCACATGCTGGCATTCCGAACCGTGCAATAATGCACAGTCTTAATGCGATGCGCGCAAACGCGCACCAAGGCGAGCTGACAGGCTCTTATCAGTTCTGACCGAGTTCGGCTGTGCGGCGACGCGTAATTTTGGGGTAAACTGTGAGCCCATCACAGATTTTACGTTGTGCGACGTGGCACACAATTTTAACCTTAACGATTATTATAATATTTTCAAACAGGAATGGCATCGACAAACAACAGATCACACAACGAATCCACAATCCCCGGAAACTTCACAAACCAATTTGTCCAGCCGCCGTGGCGAGTGGCGCTTTGGTCTGTCGCATACAGCTCTGTACTGGCTGTGGCAGTCTTCGGAAACTTGATTGTTATCTGGATTATTTTGGCTCACAAACGAATGCGAACGGTCACCAACTACTTTCTGTTGAACTTGGCGTTTTCGGACGCTGCGATGGCCGCATTTAACACCCTAATTAACTTCATATACGCCGCTCACGGAGAGTGGTATTTCGGGGAGTCTTACTGCAAGTTTCATAACTTCTTCCCCGTCACGGCAGTTTTTGCCAGCATCTACTCTATGACAGCTATAGCTGTTGACAGGTAAGGACGCGGCGGTCACCTTTCACCCATAATTCCAACGTATTTCAGTGAGCTTTTTACATTCTACAATGTTCAGAAGTAACGTTTTGCTTTAAGGTTTTTCTAGAGGTTCTCCAAGTCTTTAACTCTCAAAAATCAGAAACTCCACAGAAGATATTAATTGTTTGGTCCATTTTCTAAAATAAAAAAAGACATACTGCCATGAAAAAGAATTATGAAATTATTTTCTCAAAAGGTACAGTATGACTGAACAATTTTTTAAATTGCCATTCGTAGCACACCGGATACCCTTGCAGCGGTGTCTATAATTTCCCTGAAGAATATAGTTTCAATAAGAAATTATTGCTCAGCCATTATACAAGTGCATAATTAGGCTCATGCTGTGAAGGGAGAAATCGAAGGAATTATAAATCAATAACCAGGTCGTGATGGTAATATTCGGATGATGTTTCTAAGCAGTGTTAAGATATGATGTGCATATCTGTTAAATTCGTAATGAACAGTTTAAATTTGTAATTGCAAAAGCACGGTGTTATTGAGCCTACAGTTGCTATAGCTGTTCTATTAAAATGCAAGAATTGTTGTGATCATGGCGCCCACACTGACCTGTTGTCACACCTGTTAGAATCCTGCTTATATTACTGGCGACCACAGTAGAGCAAACAAGCATTGCAGTCCCCTTACAGGGTTTCACATTTCCTGCATTCGCTTAAAAAATGTACTGGTGCTGAAGATCCACAGTGGGCTTTTCCGACATTTCCAACTGTTTATAAATATTTCGTGTTGTTTAAGTGAGCCTACAGGTGAATTGTCAAACAAACGTTTCATAAATGGAATTATGAGGTCTCAATTTAAAGGTTACTACGTCCTTTGGATTTCAGCATTTGTACTGAACGGTATACTGATTTAATAATAAATACAGGCGTGGAAACATTTCAGGATTCTGTCACATTTAAAATGGAGTTTGTTCCAAGCCTGGCATGGCTTAGTCCGAGGATATTGAGGTCTGAATCGTCATAACTTTGGGTAATGCTGCGTCTTAGCGAGTCTGCACGGAGTGCAAGTCCTGGATGTATGCCTGCAGGCTGTTGGCAGGACTCCAAACTGCCTGGACACTACTGGGCAGACCTTCATGCCCGTTCATGTTAGTTTTGCTCAAAACTGTCTAAAATCAGTCCTTGAGAGCAAATTACATAACATTTATGGCACCAGTAATTAAAAAAATGCTAACTTTAGACTTTTTTGCTATAAATAAAAGGAAGTCCAGTCCATTACTGTTATAGCATCAGCATTCAACTGTAGCCTCTGGGGTTCCTTTTGTAAACATTCAAAATTGTAGCGGTAAGCCTAAAAACTATTGACTATGAAAATGTTGTTTGTCAAGGCCTCCTGCTACAAAAATGTGGAATAATGGCAGGAACCCACCACCTAGGGTCTAACCAATCTGAGCTGTCCTTTGTGAGCTCAGACCAATAAACTGTGACCAATCAAACCTCAGCCAATTAGAGCTCTTTAAAAGATTCCTATCCTCCAGGTCCAATAAATAATGTATGACATGGATTGGATGGAGATGATAGACAGCCTCTGGTGGTTTATAACATTTTTTAACTGCTATGGCTGACAGCAGATTTTAAAAATTCATTAAACTTAAACATCCCTACTTATATTAAGGAAAAAAGACAATGTTCTTCTAAATAGCTTGAATATATGACACGAGATTCATTATGATTCACAGTATTTCTCTGTTGTAGTATTTCAACATGCATCATCAGAGATTTCTCTTGATATGTATAAATACAGGTGATTCTATACACTAGAAAGCAATGAAGAAGCGATAATACCTCTATTGGATATATTTTACAGTTCATGGTAAAACTTAAATGCATAATGTGCCTCAGATATGATGGGTAGGGAACATTACAATAAATAAAAATAAGTGAATGCATTAGCAACTTTATTTACCAATAATAAACCCTCCTATCTTCGATGTTGGTTAAATTGCTCTTTTATTAGTGTTTTGATATTGCTGGTGTTGGTTTTGCTGTACGTTTTATTTACATGTTCATGTTGTATGTATGAGCTGCTGTTTCCCCCAGCATGTGTTTCACATTAGGCTCCGTGTTTCTTGATTAGGTAATTGATTGCTGATTTTTTTCAGCTGCTGTCAGTCAGTTTCTACCTGCTTTTTCCAAATGTGGGTTGTGGTGGCAATAGGCTGACCACCCCACCCCACCCTTTCACTTGCAATGGTCTGTAGGTGCTAACACACTCCCAAGACAGCGTGCAGATATAATCTCTTCAGTGCATTCTGGAGCTGGCCTAAGGTCTCAACCCTATGGGTCATGTCTGGAAAAGTCCCAATCAGCAAACGTCCAAAGGGCATCCTTATTACATGTCTGAGCCACCTCAGATGGCTTCTCTCAAGATGGAGGAGGAGCGACTCTACTCCGGGGCTGTCCTGGATTACTGAGCTCCTCGTTGTCTCACGGAGAGTAACCCCAGCAACGCTGAAAAGGAGAAACCTCATTTTAGATGTTGCAATCCACAGTCCTGTTGTTTTGGTCATTAGCCAAAGCTCATGACCATAGGCGAGGATGGGGAACATAGGGATTCTGATAAATTGAGAGCTTTGTTTTTACATTTTACATTTACTCGCTCCACCATGACAGACTAGTATATCACCTGCAACACTGCTGACAGAGATCTGATCTGTTTGTCAGTCTCACTGTCCCCTTTCCCATCACTCATGATCAAGACCTCAAGATACTTGAACTCCTACATTTGATGCAGTTGCTCTCCCCTGACCTGAAAAGACCAATCTCTCTTTCCAAGAGAGAACTTCAGGCGCTGATTCTTGTTCCTGCTTCTTCACTTCATATCTAACTGGTACTTTTCCACCTCCTGCACCAGCTCCAGTTCCTTCCCCACCAGTAAGGTGACGCTCCACATTCTCAGAGCCAGTTTCCATCACCGGTGTGCCCTGATCCATCGACTAACAGCCTGCCACTTTGCTGGTGTCAAACCTGGTACCCAACCTTTATTTTACGGGTGGTGAACCCACAAGTTAACATTGTCTTTTTTTAGGATGAATCTGGACAGGTTGTGGGGATTGGCTTGCCACCAAGTGCTCACCTGCAAACAAACCCCAGGTCTGGCTCCAGGGATGGTTCCCAGTAGCCCATTACTGGGTGGGGCATCTTTTTAAATAATTTGTACTCATGGGGGGTTTTTGAACTATTTTTCATCTGTCTCCTCACTTCAGACCAGTTTGCATAATCCCCATCACTATGACAAGTATTGATTACATAACCAAATCCAATTTACTGTGAAAACAGCTTTGAATTAGGTCTGTGCCTGGCACAGATCATCTGCTCTCTGACTGAACTAGAACCATGACACTTCTGAACTGGCAAGATCATTGTGAAGATTAAACAAACTCCAGCTGAGGACATTAACACATCCCATTCCTTTTACAAGTACAGGTTTCCTGGAATTAATGCTGTTCACACAAATGTAGTTCTCTTTGGTTTCATGGAATGTAATTAGAGAAACGCGGTGAACCACAAAGCCCTGTTAGAAGTTCTGTATGTCTGTTTGCTAAGAGTGGCAGTTTATCTAGTGGAAGCTGGAAAGCAGGTTAGTTTAGCTGCACTGGATCTTGTTGTCGGTTTCATCCGTTAGGTTCTCTGAGCAATAATCCTTCTTTTTGTGTGTTTTATGTTTGTCGGGCCTGAATGGAATTAAGGATGCCATATAGCACAGGGGATGCTTTTGAAAAAGTCTCCAAGAGACAGTTATCTATTTGTGTAAACAAGATCCCTTAGTGGCAGAAACCGAGTACTCCAAAAAAATTTATTTAAAAATTTAAGTCAGATGTCTGTGTCTGTATTATTGCAATTTTTAGTGATTGGTTATTAAATTTTAATAATCCCTCCCATTGTGGCTTTTAAAACATTTACCTCCTCTTGTGGAACATGTGAAGTACGATTATATAATTTACAAGTTTATTGAAACAGAGACTAGTACATTATTTGTGTGTGTGTCAAAGACAGAAGACATTGAAATGCATAGAGTTTAAACTGAAGTCCAATACTTAGGCATGTTGCACGTATCAAACAATAATGAAGTTGTTCCAGCATGAAATAAAAACATTACCTAATATGAACAAAATGGTATTTACTGAGAATATTTTTGTGAGGAACAAAAAAAATGGTTATATGAGAAGTTAAGAGAAGTTGAGACAGCTGTCTGGTCACAACATTGTGGGCCAGTTACACAAAAATCTTTAGCGATGCAAGAAACAACTTTAACTCTTTGTGGTAACTTTCCTGCTTATTACCACCACTATTGTTTCTGTGGTAAACTGAAAAGTAGTATAATTTGTTCTTAATTGATTACAGGTTTACGCTTATGTTTTGCTACAGTAAATCTTTCAAAATGAATTGTAATAATATGGGTGTTTACAGTTGCATTTATACCAGTGATAATGCTGTACATTACCATATTCCTTGTGTGATGGTATGAGATGGAAACTGTTTGAGTACCGTCCCGTGATGTCATCACAGTGACAGTAGTTGTAGAAGCATTGAAAGGACACTGTGGTCTCTTACCTTCCAGGTACATGGCCATTATCCACCCACTGAAACCTAGGCTTTCAGCCACAGCAACCAAGGTGGTTATTGCCTGCATCTGGATATCGGCAGTGGTCCTGGCCTTCCCCTTATGCTTCTACTCCACCACCAAGAAGATGCCCCGTCGGACGCTGTGTTACGTGGCTTGGCCCAGGAGCTCCACTGACACTCTCATGTGAGACCCCATGTCCTGTCTCCTTTCAGAACCATCAATGGTCACTGTTGGTTGTGAGCCCCCACCGGTTCAATTTCTATATTAAAACTCTGAATGCTGGGGAATCGTATTAACCACCCTCAACTAATTTTTCACTTTAATTTATCCTCTGTGATACTTTGCTGCTGGTTAAATCTCCCCCCAATACGATTGTCCTTTGTCTTTTTGTATATTCAGAATGCCCTAACACCAGTGTAATTAACTGCAGTTTGTCAAAGGCTTTGACAGCAGTGCTTCACGTGACAATTTCTACTTCTTTTTACTGTTGTGCTGGTGCAGGTACCATATCATTGTGGCTCTCTTGGTGTATGTGCTGCCCCTTGTGGTCATGGCCATCACCTACACCATAGTGGGAATGACTCTCTGGGGAGGAGAGATTCCTGGAGACACATCAGACAATTATCACGGGCAGCTGCAAGCCAAAAGAAAGGTGAGGCTACAACTTGCGCCTGGACACCTCATGCTTGCTACATCATGTTGCGTCATGTTGGAAGCTACTTAGAGGTGTAGAGTCCAGCTTTCGTTGATGTGAAGAATTACAGGTTGTGGCTCGTACAGGGTACTTTATCAGAGACTGGACTTATTTAGAGGTTTAATGCATGTTATTGGCCTCTGCTGAAACAGATCTGTCAGCAGTGTATCGATGGTATGGTCAGACATTATTGTTGTTTCAGTATTACTAACTGTGACTGATGTCTTGTTTGTATTTAGTCATCAGCAGCCATAGCAGCCAAGGTGTGACAAAAGAATTCTGTGATGCAGTGCTCCTGCGTGGGCTGCCTTTGGGTGAAGACGGTTGACTATGATGACCACAGATTATCTGCTGTACAGATAGTGGGAAATGATTAGATGGACCTGGACCAGTCTGGAAACTGATCATGCTGGGTGTACAGTGGGCTCATAAACTGCCACACAATGGCATCCATGGCAAATCTAAACCTCATAAAGGGGAGGAGGTGTGTATTGTTTCCATGGGAACTACAGGCCCTGGGCGTGTCATAGGTGGAGGCAGCTGCTGTGTGCTGAGCATGGTGAGGGAATACCTCACTTGGATAAAGTGTCAGGCAGGTCAGAAAATTTAAAAATGAGAAATGGTTCTGAAAAGCAGTCACGTCAAAGCTGGAGAGCGATCACAGGCAGATGGGGAATGCATAACCTCAGAACTGTCAAAAGAGAGCTGGAGTTACTTCTGAAGGACGATTCACAATCCAGACCCTTTTGTCTGATCTTATCAAGGGTCTGACTTAACCCCAGGAATGTGATCCATGCAGACTGTAGGGCTGATATAAAAATCTAAAAGTCTCCAGTTGCTTCTTGCTATAAACAGAGGCTGGTTATGTCCATTACGTGCAGTATCTGACAACAGGGGGTCTTTTGGGTTTAGTATGTCTGTAGAGATTTCCCAATAAATTAAGCTCAAATTTCAGGATACACATAATGTTTTTCTGATGGACTTATTTGTTAGATGCA
>JABJVR010000693.1:0-58056 GCA_025773905.1 Chitala chitala | reverse complement strand
TATCCCAGAAGTTTAACTGACTTGATGCTATAGTCTGATTAAAAAGTGTTCCTTAAATTTTTTTGAGCAGTATATAATAATCTGAAAATCAACTATTTTAAAATTGTCACCATCCATAAGTTGCTTGTGGGTGACACTCATACCTCCACGGACTTTGGCTTGAATCTGGTTGTCAAAACTGTGAAATTTGCATGTTTTCCCCATGCATGCATGCATTTTCTCAGGCTGTCTGGTTTTCTCAAAAAACAGGGACTCTCTTAGGAAAAGGAAAAAAAAATCCTGTACTTTGCTTCCCGTGATTTCAATAAAAAAAGGAAACATACTTATTATGGATAAGAAATAATCAGAAAACAAATTTTTATTTTTCAGGTTTCACGGTGTTGCACATTCATGTGTCAAGACTGCAGAGTTTCCCAGAGGAATAATACGGCTGAGGAGTGGCTGAAGGGTTACTCTGGCACAGTGCTAAAAACAAAGGCGTAGAGGAAGTACAGAGACACAGCTATAATTATACCTGATGTAAAATGTGTTTTCAGCTTCCTCTTCAACATCCTTTACTACATTTCTAAAAGCTTTATATTAGGAAAAAACTATATTTTAGAGTTTTCTTTAAAAAAAAAAAATTAAATCACATCACATAACATTTGAGTACTCCACCAATACTTTCCATGTGCTTATTAGACATGTCATTACTAATTTGGATGCAAAATTTGGTGCTAGTGTGTGCACCCAGGTCTTCTTGTGATGTTTTGTAGGAATAAGAATTCTGAAGAAATTCTCAATACAAATTAATTAATAAACAGCTGAGTGAGAGTAATTAAAGCAATGTAAATTAATTTTGTCATTTTGAAAAAGGCGTGAGCCAGATGGACAGCTTTAAGGCATTGTATACACAGACCAGGTGTAAAACCACTCCTTGCATCCATTGGGTTTCTGGTGGGATGCCCATCAACTACCCTGTTCATACCGCAATTGTTAAAAGTACACAACCCTTTCTCTGTTCGCTTAAATTGCATTGATATTACATTTCAAAACTCACGTGATATACATTCGCATTCCGAAATGAAAGCCATAATTCCCCCCAAAAAAAAAAATAAATAAAAAAAAGTCTTCAAAAAGGTTTAACAATTTAAAAGGATTAATTACTAAATTGAACATAAGTAGTAACAGCTACGTATGTCACAATTCGCTAAGTAGCAATGATAACCAATGAACAGTTCTTTGCAGTTAATGTAAGCACCAGTTTTTGGCATTATCAGCTGATAGTTTATGCAAATACATGCATATGTGTTTTATGGAATGCATTACATTTGGCTGTTAAACATAAGTTGTAATTACCATACAAGCCACTACTGGCAGGTCCACACCGCGGGCTCAACTACAAGAAGCAACCACACCACAATTTTACTATGCAACAGACAGATCTGCTCTGGAAAGAGAGAAGATGTAAGCCTCTACTATACCCTGTTATAAGGATGAGAGAGAGGTAAACAGCTCAAACATTTCACAATGCTTTGGTCAGAACAGACTCCGCTCCCCCTACTGGAGATGTGGACTTCTGGCCAGGACAATTTCCTGAAGGGCTGAGATAAAGACAACCTCCCTAGTCCAGGCTGTGAGATGCTGTTCACTTTTCCATGTCCATGGTGAGACCACCAGAGTTTGGAAATAAAAGAACTGTCTGCTTGGGGGAATCAGAACACCCAGCCTGCTATAGTGCTCCTCTCTGGAACTATCCCAGACAGCACAAAGTACTCACTGTGTGAATCTCATTCAGCCCCTCTTCTAGGCACCATTCCTTGAAGATTTGTTTTTGAAAGCTCTCATTTAAATATTCTAAAAAGAGAGCTTTTCTCCTTGTACATAACCACAGATCAAAGGCCTGCCAAGTTTTTTTTTTTTTAATTCACTGTTCTTGTTACTTAGCTTTAAACAGTGTAGCCAGCAGCTGTCAAAGACTCTGGTGTTAAGTAGCAGCACACAACCCAGTGTTCTGAGTGTAGCCTTCTTCACACGCTACTTTTGTACAGTGAAAAAAATCTGTTCATAATTTCCTCAGATCACATTCTGTTTATTGTAGCAAAGGCTTCCCTAATTTCAGGAGCTTTGAGTCCAGAATAAAGAGCATCTCACAGCTACTTCCCTTGCGTGATGCCTTCACCCTCTCCTAAAGCACAAACAGACAGGTTATGTACAGAAGGTTTGGATAAAAGTTGCTGATAAGTCTGGAGAAGAACCGATCTCCCACAGTTCACTATGTACGGATTAAAAAAAACCTTCTGAAATGTAAAACAAACATCATTACGAGAAAATAGAAGAGAGAACTGAAAATTTCCACATGACGGATTTCCTCTAGAGACCAAGTGCTGCCATTCATTTCCTAATTGGCTGGGGTGTGCTGCCATTCATTTCCTAATTGGCTGGGGTGGGTCCGTTCCGGGATGGCAGCCCGGTCCCAGAATGATGAGGTTGGACAACAGAACTCAAACAGCAGGCATCTTCATAGGCAGTACAGAACACTTAGTGAAATTAACTTGATTCTTGTTTTCCAGAATCCCATTTGTCCTCTTTTCTTACAAACGCCCCTCCATTTCCCTTTTACATCCGTGTGTAATACATCAAAATTGTTTTCACTGTTACATCCCAGTTCCATACTCGAGTTTTTACTTAAAGAAAAAAAACACTGCCTGTAAAAAAAAAAAGGTACCTGAAACTGTTTAATTAATGTCAATTGGTATGTCTGTGTATGCACACATCCAGAGGTACTGATGCAGGTGCAGTTCCTGCCTGGTGACTGCAGTTAGATGAACAATCCAGTCCCAGACTGTCTGGCAAAGTCCAGGGAGAGGGTTTGGGGGGTGGGGCTTATACAGAGAACTCAGACCCGCCCCTGCGTGAGCGTGCTGCCAACGTTCGCCTCAGGTGCAGGCCAGCGAAAGGGTTCATCCAGAAAAGAGAAGGCTGGCCACCAAACACCATCTTCATGCCCTCCCAGCGCACACGCCGCTCCCACGTGGGCTTCTCATTTTTCAGACGCTCGATTTCCTGCGGGCAACACAGTGCACACACATGCAGGTCACGGTAGGCAGCTCACATCATCTCCAGCTCTCGCTCGTGTTACTGTTGAGATGCAGTCATATTCTCCTACACTCTACAGTCTGGCAGGCCTCAGATTATAATCTGTACTGAAACATCTACGTGCCAATTTGTTTTTTTTCCAACCACTGAAATTCTAAAACAGGCACAAAAGCAGAGATGATAATGCTATGCAGTGTATTCCAAATACAAATGGTCCCCGAGTTACAATGGTTCGACTTATGATTTTTTGATTTTATGATGACAATAGCGATACGAAAAAATCTTAAAAATATGACCAAAATTTAAAATATCTCGATTTACGATATTTTGAAGTTACGATGGAGTCATTAGAACGCATCTCCATCGTAAGTCGGGGACTACCTGTAGATTTCTAAGAAATGTTATAGCTAACATAACATTTAACATTTTTAAACCAACTTTCTATATATGTGCCATACAGATCTTTCCAATACCTCAAAATCAGGAACCTTTAATAAAATAACATTCATATAGTGGCTCAGTATTAAGTCTGGACCCCTCACTATTCTGGAATGTGATTTGAGTCCACCTATACCACTTTGTGGGCAGTCTAAACCATGTTACACGACTAAGTAAACTATAACCTGACCTTACTGCGTGACCGTGTGTGTGTGTGTGTGTGTGTGTGTGTGTGTGTGTATGAGAGAATGCCTGCACCTTGGTATGGACAGGCATTCCTGTGCAGGGTGCATCCCAGATCTCAGTTTTAGTGAGAGGGTTTACAACCTCAGGTGTGGCAGAAGGCCAAGGTTTTAGGCCTTTCTCTTTCCTTGCCAAAAGGCATCCTGTGTCTTGCACAACTCAAGGAAGCTCTCATTATTGGGTGTGTTCAGTTCGAATTCCAGAAAGCAGTCAGTGAGAACTCAATGAGGCCTGTGTTTGTTGTTTAGAATAAGCTACAATTATGACTGGGGTGGATGATGGTGATTGCAAATCGCTCAGTTCGTGTCCGCAAACAAACTGCCATCATTTACATCACAAGATGGACGGCTATGCTTACAACAGCAGCAGTGGATCAGAATGGTGAAACAAAATATGCTGACTGATTTTATGATTACAGCTGTAACTGCACTCTTTCTAAACAACACCTCACAGCCAATAAAAAGACCATCTTTCTCTGCGTGTCTGAGCACAGAAAACAGCATCCATCCTGTGTCCATCTCTGTTGAGGTTGTCTTGACGTTAATCATTAACAAAGAAATATGCACTTTATGAGATCTCGGCATCTGGCCCAACCACTTTTCAAATAATCTGATATTGAAAGTCTAGTGCAACCAGTGCTGTAATTCATTCAGGAAAATCTACAATCTATGCATCAACCAATTAAGTACATCATACAAATGAAAGTTTTAGCGGGCTGGAGGCTCAATGGGTAGAACAACAATCTGGGATGTGGAGGCCTTTCAGTGTGAATCCCAGCACAGCCTGGTGTGTCTTTAAGTAAGATACTCAAATGCTAGCTCCCTGGGCGCTGCATGTGGCTGGCTGCCCACTGATCCCCTGAAGGGATGGGTTAAATGCAGAGAAGTAATCTCCCTCTGGGATTAATAAAGTACTATAAAATATAAAATTAAAAACTGGCTGAAACAGTCCTGCTTTCATTTGTGTTACACAACCGCTTATCTAATCAGCATAGAATGGTCCAGATCTCAAGACGATCTCTCTCTCCCTCACACACACACACACACTAACAAGAATTTAGGATCATATCATTTAACTGGAATGTGTCACCAAGTACCACATAAACAGGATGCGAGCTGTGGCCAGATTCAAATCAGCAACATTTGAGGGATGAGACAGTTACAGGGTTAGGGTTTGGGCTGGGGGGGGCTGGAGCTAGGGGTAGGGCCAGGACAGGGGCTGGGTCTAGGGTTAAGGTTCGGGCCAGGAGAGATGCTGGGTCTAGGATGAGGTTTCAAGCAAGGAGAGGGGCTAGGGCTAAAGTTAAGTTTCAGGCCTAGAAAAGAGCTGGAACTATGGTTAAGGTTTGAGTCAGGACAGGAGCTGGGGCTAGGGTAAGGGCCAGGAGAGGGGCTAGGACTAAAGTTAAGGTTCGGACCAGTACAGGCGCTGTATCTAGGGTTAAGGTTCAGGCCAGGAGAGGAGCTGCACCTACGATTAGAGTTCAGGCCAGGAGGGAATCTTGCTTAGGGAACAAAACTGGTCAGGGCCAGCTCAGGCTACTGAGATCACCAAGCTACCTAACTGCCCATTGTGTAAACTCATAAGATTAGATTTAACCTTAACGTTATTACACAAAGTTAGAGTACTTATACTCTTAAGATAAGACAGAGAGCACAAATATTACTGGGTGCAAATAATATGTAAAGCTATGGCAGGGTCTGGCTGACCAGGGACTATGCTTGGACTCGTGCTATTGTTCAGTCTGGGAACACTCACCGTTTCGTCATTGCAGATGGAGTGGATTTGCGTACCAAACATAACCGCTGTGAAGGTGAGGAAGAGCGCCCCCTCCAAGCAAAGGAAGACCATCAACATGACGGTCACTGGCGGTGAGAAATTGCTGCACTCTGTAAAAGGTAAGCAAATAAAACAGTTTAAGTCAGTTTCCATTAGCTACTCTGGGTTAAACAGGGTACAATAATCATGTCTGCTGCAAACTTACAAAGTTTGGTTTCTCTCTGTAAAACACCTCACACTATCCTACTGAAGTCAATCACCGCTCAATGAGAACCTACCACTCCACTGGACATTGACGCAGGTAAAAAACTGAAATCCGCTCAGGACCAGGGCATGGGTGGAGATGGTAGCTATATACATCTACAGAGGGAGGGAGAAGAGCAGTCAGAGTGACTGAAGAGAGCAGGTTCTCCTTGTGCTGCTGTGGTGCATGGTGCTGCTTTTGTCACACAAACTTGTTTCTCCACATTCCCTCCAAAAACCTGTATGTCAACTCCGCGCTGAGCAGGATGGCTTTGGGCAACAGGCATCTTGACCCCGTAGCACTCAGTCACAGCACAGGAAAGACAGCAGTATCTAACACCACTTTGGTGGTCATGCTGGTTACGTCTAGACTGCTTTCAGGAGCTGCCCTAAAAAATATATCACGACACATGTTTAAGCAGCATCGTGTGCGTGAGCAAACGGTGGTGCTAAACTTGTCCTGTGATATATTTTTTTATTACAAATCCTGAAAGTGACAGCAGCAGATTCTGCTGAATAAATAAGCAAATAAGGTAGGCTTTGTGTTAGAGGTGAACCACATTCCATTAATGGAACGCTGTCTTTTAAAGTTTATTAGCTGTATATTACAAATCACTGATGGTGTGAGCATTTTCTCTGCAGGTACATGATAAACACTCCTCCAGCACATAACAAGGAGATCAAATTACATACTGATACACGGAATTATTGTTTAATCCCATTAAATCACTTTGACTTGCAAACAAACAGACAACAGCTTCAGGGCTTTTTATGAAACGTCTCTGACAGGAGCAGTCATAAAACGCAGTGCAATTACTAATCCTGAGCAGTCTATGGCACAGCAAGATGTTCAATGAATAAAGGTAAAACGACTGACCTTTTGAAACCACACAAATCACGGTGGACCATTCAGAAGGTAACCTGAACGCAGTTCAGCTCAATCAGCTTGTAAATGTTGAACAGACACTTGGCAACATGTCACTCACCGTGAAGAGTACGAAGAACCTCTGGTTGTTTTCTCCCACACAGTTGTTCACCCAGGGACAGTGGTGATCCATTTTGCGAATGCATCTTTTACAAATACTGCCAGGAAGAGCAACACAGGTCAGTGGTTTGCTGTCAATTTTGCATTCGTAATTCTGTGGGAGACTTCCATCTGCCAGCCCTGAATCATTTGTTGTAGTATCATGTCATAAACATGGAGAACACACAGAGAATTACATCATAATACTGCACATGTGGACACAGATCGCTGACTGAAATCCTCCTTCCACATACTTCTTAGCTATCCAGTCTGCAGATCTAGCCTGACTGACCTGACCTCTGACCTTGCCATTAAACATGGTAGGGTAGCAAGTAGAACTGGTGACACTTATTCAATTTTCCAGTTTCAAATTCGGTTTAAATAAGGCATTCTTTATGTGCTGGTGCTGAGCAGGCCGTGAAATCGATGCCGCCTGAACAACAGACTGCCTCAATGTATCCAAGACAGACGAGCATCAGAGATAATGCGTCCTCAGTCACATGCACCTGAACTCTTTATTTTTAGATACCAAAGAAATAAGATATGCAGCCAATGTGACCTGAGTACTCATGAGTCCATCTGATAAAGATTTCACTGCTGGTTTCCCCACCTGCAGTGGTGAGCTCTCTCTGGCTTGATGCTGCAGCACTTGGGACACTTGTAGATGACCTCGCCAGGCTTCAGCTGCAGGTTCTCCATGTGCTCCTTGGTGGCGTTGCCCTTGGGAATGGCCCCCTGCCAAGAACAAGATTTGGACACGTTGATGGCTAGTTACTTCTCCCGCTGTCTTATTTCCATGAGAGCTCAGCTCCTTGGCAACTTCAACCTCTTTTTAAGCATGACACACACCCCGAGAAGCCCAATCCCTGCCCCCCCCCCCTGCTCACTGGGTCAGTCAGCATTGTCCGTAGGTGCGAAGCCAGCGCCAGCACGGCCAGGCAGTTGAAGACCACCCCGTTGACCAGAGTGTACCAGGTGTTCTTGGAAGGCAACAGAATCACAAAGGTGACCACAAAGTCAGCATACAGCACCAGCAGCCAGGTCATGAAAGCGCAGATCATGCCGCAGCTGTCCTGGATAAACCAGATACGCTCTCCTTCCTCCGGGGACGGACCGTCTGAGTCGTTTTCCCCGCCAAGCAGGGGGTGGTGCTGGTCCACATCACGCAGACGATGTGCTGAAGACTGCATTCTCCCCTGGAGGCAGAGAGAGGTCTGCATCACCCACCACAGGTGTGCTCGGGCATGTGACAAGTCCCAGGAGCACCTCCTACATTAGGCTCCAGACAAGCAGTCGGCCGTGTCATTTTTCACATTAAAAACAAACAACAAAATACATGGTATCTGAAACTTGAGCGATGTTTTGGGTTTTGTTCCATCATTTTGTACATCTTTAAATATTAGTCATTTATTATGGACTTCTGCATTTCAAAAGTTATGTTTTTTGACTTTAGTGCAGTATCATTTCCTCTTTCTAAATCTTCTTTCTTGTTTGTTCTTTGCCTGCCCTTAACATTGCATTAAAACACTATTAGTGTTTATCCTGTTTTTGATTTCTCAATGTTTCTACCACATTGTAACCCCATGGTCATCTTGCTCTGAGGACTGATTGCTAAAAATAGTAAGCTGTAAGCTAAGTGAACGCAGGGAGAGTACTGATCTAGATGACTCGTTTGTGTCCCTTTGCCTTTCTAAATATTAAGTATACAATGGGAGAGAAGACCGATGACCTTGATCATCAGAATTCTATTTGTCCCAGCATCAGCCACTCAAAGGGCTCAAAGGAGCTTGTGGACATGTGCGAAGCCTGATCCAGCTGCACAGCTACCAGAATTCTGGAATGAAGTAAACTGGTACGCTTTAAATGATCAAACCCTAACAGAAAGGGTTTGAACTGACACTCAATGTTCAGTTTTGCTTTACTCAGTCTCACTTCATTTATGACACAAAACGAATTACCACATGCTGAAGTTAAACTGTCACCTACAATTTATGTAAACCAGAACATTTACAGCAAAGCACCTGATATGTCATGGATTCTCGGCTGGGAGAAATCCATCAGAATTACTCCGACTTTGGGAATGTAAAATTTTGCTAATGTTTAAACAAAAATATGTACAAATGAAAAATGTAAAGAGGTGGTGAGGAATTTTACAGAACTATGTTAAAGACACTGAGGAACTGGTTTCCAGTCTTAAGTCCAAATAGAAATCTTACACTGGCGTGCTGCACTGGGAGGACCGTGTGTATGACTGCCTGTTACATCTGAACTTAAAAGACATCTCAGCCCCCGTGCTGACACAATTCACCCACCCCCCACAGAATGAAACCACAATATGCGCTCAGAATTCACCGGTGAGTTAAGGCAGATCAGAGCAGTAAAGTCACGTGTCTGTAGAAGCTTAATTACTGCCTGAATTCCCCTGAGAAGAAGCGAGGGATTTTACTACAGTCACATCAGACAGGACAGCATAAAAAAAAAAAACAAAAACTCTCACAAATGGCTGTAAATGAAAAAAAAGATTTGTCCTCACTGTTTCTGAAGTAATACGTTTTTAAAATATTCACCAATTGACCAAAAGGAAAACAACTTTAGAGTGTAATTTAACTAGAGCTGAGCAAAAACTGGAGAAAAAGCTGGAAGCTTTCTTACTTTCTGTAAGATGTGGGCTCTCTCTGTAGTGCCTCAACAGTAAAGGAATCCCTCTCAGCTGACTAGGCTAGTGTGAAGAAGAAACTCCCTGAAGTGTAAATTGAGGCATAATTAGTCCCGTCTGGGACTACACGCCTCACCTAATGCTGAGCCAGGAGGCCTCAGCTCTCCACAGAGATTAAATTAAAGAGCAGTACATCAGCCACTTTGCCTGGGCACAGGTGAGCATGGCTACACCCTGCTGCAGCTCCTCTTTGTCTTTATCTTCTGATCTGGACTCAGTTTAACCTCTACTGATACTAAAAAATCAATAATTATGAGCTGAAAGCATGAGCATCTCTCCAGTCAGCCACGCAGAATATGATGTTTTTACATTGCCAATGGTCTAAATCAGTCTGGACAGTATACAACAATAGAGATGGTTCTGTCAGTTTGGCTTTTCTCTGGGTTTAAAGGAATGTTACAAAAGTGGGATTAATTGCTGTGAGGCACTGCCAGTAGTTACAGACGTGGCACTGAATAATTCTGATCCAATGCAGGAGATATTCAGGCATCTCTCTCCACTTCAAACACTGAACACTTAAGAGAATAACCCGGCACAAGGAAGCACTGTCCACAGTCCGCTGCTGCCCCTCAGACAAAGTGCAAAATAATAAAGGGCCTTCACAAAGGAACACAAACAGTGCAGGGACAGAAACAAAGGCAGGCCCAAAAGCAAAAAAACCAAAAATGCATTTGTGAGATCAGGGTGGCTGAGGTGGCAGCAGGGAGGAAATAAAGAGCCATAGAGAAACGTTTTCCAATTCAATTGTCTTATTTTGATATTTCTCTCCAAGGCTCATTTGCATTCTCTGCAAAGCCATCTTACACTTTGGCATGCTGACCAAGGCAGATGTCAGATTCCGGATTGAGAGAATATTCATGACAGTCTGATTAAGTTCAGCCAGAGCAAAGAAATAACAGGCATGGCAGCGCAGCCATGTCTCCACTTCTCGCGTCGGGAAAAACATATGGCACTGCGACTGTGTCCAGCTGCCTTGTCTACATTACCTGATTATGAGTGTCAGATTTCAAGTTCAGGTTACTATACTGCTGTCAGAGGCATGGCTTCCTCTACCTCTTAGAGAACCTTCTAACCATCCTCTGAAGGTCAGAAATTGTCAAGCACTGCATCTGAGACCACAGCAATATTGATTTTCCCCAGTAAAAACACACCCGGTTACAAGAAAGAACATCTGCCAGGGCAGCTGGTACCTTAATGGGCCACGTTTCAGATCAGGTTCCTCACTCACCATGTGAACAATAAAAAACATACTTAATTATACGGGTATGCTTCTGAGATTTAGTCTACCTATCAGGCCATGTGTTCCTTTGATACACTCCTGTAACTCACCCTGTGACACAGAGTGAGTCACACTAAGGTACTCACCCAGTTCTTTGTATTACAGTGACATGTCCTCCGCTCCTCAAGCCTGCGTTAGGAAAGCGAATGCATAACTGTGTCCATCGTCCGGCATCTGAAAATAACCAGCCACGACAAGTTCATATCGAGCACAGAAAGTGTGTCAGCACAGTCCAATGCAGAGCTGCTCGCTGGCCTCTTTTTGGTTTAGCAGGTAGTGAAACATGCACCAAAAGGTGCGAGTGGTGTGCTTCAAAATAAAGCAAAATCAGTCAGGAAGCCCGCCACAAACCCAGAAGGTTACATTTCCTACACCTTGTATACGGATGCATTTGCAGGGCGAAGACTTTTGACATTATCGTACCATACTTATGTATTTTGCAATGAGCTTCAGAACCGCCTTGTATATGGTTAAAGTAACAATTATACAAATAGCTTACTTTGAACAAAAACACAATATGTACAGTATTCACCTATACAAAGTAATAGAAAATAACACGTAACAAATACAAGACTTTCCACATAGACTTACAGTATCTGACACTAGAGTCCATTGAAAAGCAATAAATCGTACAGCAGAGGACAACCGAAAAACACAAATATAGCTTTAAACGTACAAACTGGCTAACTAGAAATAGACTACAATCCATACACCGCAGAAACCGTACATGCATATTTAGAAAATAGTTAATGATACCGCAACGTACTGTCTAATTCTTTTTGCAGTGAAACAATTCAGTGAAACAGCTGTAACTCGTCACATAAACCTATCGTTACATCAAACAGTAAGGAAATTAATATAAGACACGTGAAATCACTGTAAAGTTACTGACTGCACAGGAACCAGGTGGAGAAAACGCTAGTGAGTTTATGTGCCGATACCTCGGCAGAGCTTGGCATGGCTGTCCACATGTCAGTTCGGCTCCCGCGGTAAACCCGAGCTCTCTAACAACTAACACAGAAAATCAAAATGCGACTTCATCTCAAACTTTACATTCTCCCTGCCGTGTCTTCGTTTTCTAATACGAGGCTCTCAACAGTAACAACACGTCTATATTTCTCTGATTGTTCTAGTCCGACTGTAATGTAAATGAGTCTCATAACTCGCAAAAAGGTGAAGAATACTTCCGGGGTTCAGCTCACTTCGGTTCTTATCGGGACCCATCGGCGAGAGCACGAACTGTCTCGGGTTTGCAACAGCCTGTAGTGAAATTAATAATGAGCAGCTCTCTTCTTGCCATGCTGTAGTTTGGCAAGGTAAAAGATGTTGCTTGTACAACACTGAGTAACTTGTATGTACCATCTTATGCATTTTAGTGATCTTAAACGCTGACTGAAATGCGAACATGGGACGGGATATGGTCGATATATCAGTCAATTGCGTAGCTCTATTTGAGATTTATTCCCTGATTTGCATCTCTGATACTGACATAAAATACTACCTCGCCACATTTTAATAAAATATCGACTTAGATGTAGTTTAAATAATGCATGAAAAACTAGTGACAGTGTGCATATACATTTATAATAATATAAAACTTAATTATTTTAATTTTATATGCAATCAATATAAATTCCTTTCACCATACAGGAATTTGTAAATTTAAAAGCGTGAAGTCGCTTAACAGACATGCCTGCGACTTCATATCATATGCCGTAGCGCCACCACGAGGATAAGGATGGTTAAAACCGCACGTTCTGCTCCAATACTGCAGTATAGTAGGCTACTCAGTTTACTTTCACAGAAGTTGCGTAGTTCATAGCTCATGTCTGATGGTCTTATGTAAAATAATAATAATAATAAAAAAACGGTACATTTGACAAAATTCTGGTTAAATGCATTACAATGGAGTATATTACAGTTTGTCTTATGGTATCTATGCTCCTGCTTTTGATAATTACTGCTCATAGGCACATGATGATAACTTCTTTTGTGTTTGTTTTGAAGAAATTAAAAATTATGGAATTTATGTTGGCACAGCAGGCTCATGGCACTTTGAGTGTGGAAATGAATTGTTCTCCCTGACCATGCGTGTTTACTTTTGGTGATCCTTGTTTTCCCCATAATCTAAAAACCAACAGAGCAGGTGCTCAGGTGACTCCAAATTGACCCTATCGTGTGACTGTGTGAGTGAGTTCCCTTTGATTGGTGGTGCTCTGTGCAAAGTGGACTCAGCTTTATGCCCTGCATAGACTGAAATGGGCTCCAACCCCTCCATGACCCTGGCCAAAATGAAGCATCTCGAAAATAGATTATGCCTTGGAGGCAAAAGGATTATACCTAAAACATCAAATTTTTAAAATGGGCCCATCAGTAATAATTAAACCAGCATAACTATGCAGTAGCTTGCACTCAAATGGAGGAACAAATTGATTTTTTTTTCCAGTGCATAATGTATTAGCACTTATGTTGAAGTAAGGTAGTTAATGAACACAGGTAACAATGTAAGACTGAAGAACCATAATGTGCCATGCTTGCCTGTAAAGTTTCTGGTATAGTTTCACTGCATTATGAAAAAGGGAATGAAGTGGATGCCAGGGAAAGAATTCTTTTATTTCAACAGGCAGTCAACACCACTGCTTAGATAGCCACCGTGCGAAACAGAGAAAAAACCAATATTCATTCAGCTACTTTTCTTTTTTTTTCAATTGCAAAAAAATTATTCCAACCAACAGTGATCATGAAGAAACCAGTATTGTTTTCCTGGGGTTTTTTGTGTTTATTTGCATTCTCAGTTGAAATTCAAATATCAGCAGAGCAGAAGTTAATTTGTATTCCTTGTGCTGCTGTACTGCTCCAAGGCAGGGCCAGTTGTGCTCAAATCCACTCTCTTCTCACGACACGGGTGTGACTGCAATGCAAAGCATAGTTAGCTCCTCAGTTTACAGCATTTTTCACACAACATGGCTAGTGTAAAACTTCTCACGCTCCATAAATAAAAACCAGAATATCCATAGAACCTCTAGGCAACCCTGAGCTGCTTCTTGAGAGCCTCTGGAGAAGGCACTTGTACTGGCTGAATCACACAAGAAGAACATAAATTATAAGTCTCATGACTTAGAACAGTGTAAGAATTCCAGTCAAAACAATTCCATGTAGTGTCAAAGACTACACCATATAGAAGAAATATGTAAAATGTTTGTTAAAGTGCACTATTCAGTTGTTGTTGGAGATTGAAGAAATTTAAAGCTGTTCCATTTATATGGTTATTTTATATTGTTATGAAAGATGTAACATAGAAGGTGTGAAGACTTACTGTTCAGAATATCCAGTGTTAAATATTAACTAAGTTTGACCTTGTTTCATAAGTAATTCATCCTCTTGTTTTAGGCTGTTGATCATTCAAAAATAACAGAACTTTCTGGGTGTTCTACTCATCTATGTCATACTGGAAAACTTCTGGATTAAAAGCAGTCACGCACATTGAGAACCATTTTATGTCAATTGTCTGATCCAGTGTTATTGTTGACAATGTGGGGTGATTTTACAGTGTTCCTGCATCTAGATCCACCAGATCTTCATTAATGATTGCACTGCAGTTTTGTATCCGGCTTTTGTTTGCTGTGGACTTCTTTTTAGCCATTAGTCTTTGCATGGGGAAAGCTGTCTAAGAATTTCATGACCTTTGAAATACCTATCTCTTTTGAAACTACCCAAGAGTTACCATCCTGGCGTCACATGTAGCAAATGTTAAGGTGTGTCTGAGGCCTCACCATTGTCTTTGCCCATTGTTTTATTCCTGGAGCATGGTACAAGGAAGACTACTTTCCAACACCTCCCCATTCTCTGCCATTTCTCTCCAATGCCCATTGACAGGAAGCTAGGTCACAGTAAGAATGGAAGATTTGAACTGGTACATGCTGAATTTGCTTGCATTCAGTCAACATTACAAAACAATCCACACTGCTAAATCAATTACAATTAAGTCACTTCACAAGGAAAGGACAGGCATCCTGGGACATTTTGTCAAAAAACAAAACTGGTTCTTTCTTTGGTTTGAGAGAAACCTCAGCAGACAAGAGCACAGCACAAAGTATTAGCATTCAGACTACTACCTCCAGTTTGGTTTAGCTAATCTCAGTTATGTAATCGGAAGGTGGGACATTCCCAAGCATTATAACACAATCTGCATTGGTCTTCTGTAGAGCAGAGAGCCTAAACTGTTTAGTGCATCCCTTCTGATTTTTACTGTAGTGAGCATGTGAGTGGGCCATTTGTCTGCAGCATATCATATGACATTCCATGTGACTGCTATGGTAAAGTGAGACAGCTAGCTTGGCAGTGAGTGGGTCAGAGCAATGTGACAGATGAATATCATCTGACAGAGCTGTGGAAATGAGGTGCTTCCTGGAGTGTGTCACAATGAAATGAAAGAGAATTCTCAAGGAGCAAAGCAACATAGCTTTCCTGAATGAAGGTATAACATCTATTGCAAGACCAATGTTCAAATGTTTGGATATGTTACTTAGCCGTTAATTTTTTCCAAAAGACACTTTGCTTTAAAAGTGTTTAAGACAGCAAGAAATAAATTGGGCTTAAGTGCATGGAAAGAAAACATAAAACTTTTACCTTGTTTCCTGTCTCACAGGAAGGCATACTCATTGTCCTTGTTCTGAAAGTATGGATACTGAAAAGAAGAAATTGTAAATTGTTTAATCTGTAAAATCACAGGTTAGTTAGCTTCAATATATTTTGACTGCATATAATTTTTTTTTTTTATCTTTGCATACTTCTACATTGACCAGAATTTTGAAAGCTAATTTATAAAGCACAAGAAATCCTTTACTTCTTACATTGTTTACCAAACATCCAAACATGGTTTAACATTTTGCTTGTATATTTGCAGTAAATGTCTCTTCCATTTGGTGCCAGTATTGAGCTGTTTCATGTACTCTATCACACCAACAAATGCAAGTAAACAGTAAAAACATTTTTTCTTTTTCCTTTATATATATATATATATATATATATATATATATATATGTTAGACCTTATACACTGAAAGCACCCTGAAGCCCCACCCACCACTGGTTATTGCTCACCTATTGGCTGACTGGGTCACATCCCACTGTCTGATATGTTGGTCCTCCAGCATCGTCAGGCTCTGTGTTAGTGCCTCTAATAGCACATTCAGTAATTATATGTAAGCGTGAGAGTGCAGCGCGTGGCACACTTTTATCCCCCTGCCACCCAATTATAAGTCTGTTTTCCAGGATAATAAATAGCATGCACCTCTTTGTGGAAAGACATCAACACAAAGGCAGTATTGTGTCAGCTAAGATGCTCTCTCTCAAAGGTCTTTGTGGTGCATGAAAAAATCATGTGATCAGTGATGTGACGACCCGGGCACTCACTCTTCCCCAGGGCAAGGCAGCTCTTCAACACAGGCTTCATCGGGTTGTCATCATTAAGTGCGCTAATAGCTGCTTGAAGAATTCTTGAAATTTTTCCATTCTACACCAAACAGACACATGACATGATTGTGTCATTTCATATACTGTCACCCCTCTATTATCCAGTCAGATCACTGCAGAAGCACATGAGTGTGACTAAGAGTTTGCACAGGTTCGTTTGTGTTTGTGCGTGTGTGTGCGCGCGTTACCTTAACACTGGCCTGATTTCTGCCCACTTACAACTGAATTTAAAAGCTCCATCAACAATGCACTAAAGCAGATTAAAGTCTACAGTGGATAAAGGGGCCTTTTCCCCCAAGTGCTGTTCTCCATTAAAGTATGGGTGTCTAACTTCAGTAGCACACAGACCTGTGAGTGCACAGCATGTGCTTAGTTTTTATGCCAACATTTCACTTTATAGTTTGCCGATATTTTCATATAGAACATAACCCACAACTATTAATGGAACCTGGTGGATATACTTTCTAAAATATACTGTATATATACAAACTAGCTCTTTCTCATTACCTGCTGAATAAATATTTTGCTTTCTGAAATTTGCATATGCAATTTTCTGATGACACTTGCATTACACACGATATGAAATTAACAGTTATCTACTTTTACCTATTTATTATCTACAATTATCTATGACTGTGCTGCAATATCAAAATAACTACGCTTAGCCGTGTGTAATCAGAGCATTTCTCTGAAGAAATAACATCAATTGCATGTTACACTAGAGTGCACATGAGCCATTTGTCAGCATGCATTATGTATGGAAGATATACAAACAGGCCCTTTGAAATATAGCCAAAATCATCCTTTCACATGCTCTTTGAACAAGCTGTACCCATTTCTGGTAGACTAACTTTGAGACTACAGCTGTAATAACTGGTATTGCAGTTAATGAATTAAAAGCTGCCAACAGTTCCACGTACAGATTTTAAAACAAAAGAATCTTACAGTGCTTTGGCAATTTACAGCTTAAAGCAAAGATTACTGCTCTGAGAGCTTGGTGGAGGAGGCAGCATAGATGTGGAGAATTTAAAACTAAAATGAGCAAATTCTGATCTGATTTGCCAAAATTAAAAAAAATAATAATACATCGGGCTGACTTCTCGTGCTCTTCCCGACCAGCAGTCTCAGGAGATCCCAATCACATCGGCACCTCACCACTGTGCTGCTCCACCGACCTTTTCCCCCTTCTCAACAGCACAGTCCAGGGGGGTCTTTTGCCTCTTGTTCCTCAAATAAACTGTGGCCCCGGCCTGGAGTAGCATGTCCACCAGGGTCTTGTGGCCCCCCATGACAGCCACGTGCAGGGCTGTGTTGCCCTGGTTATCGCTGGTGTTGACAGAGGCGCTGTTCTGAGGCACATGAAATGGAAAGCCCTCAGGAACAAGATGTGATCATCTCAAAGAGGCCACACAAAAGCCTCTGTGTACTTTGAAGGTTAGTAATAGTGACACACATGGCTGTGAGCTGTCAGAGCTCACCACTGAGCAATGCTGCTGGACCGACGTGAACTGAGTTAATCTGCAGACATGTCCTCACCTCAAGCAGGGCTGAGGCCATGTCCAGGTGTCCAATGGCACAGGCATGGATCAGGGCAGTACAGCCCTGGTTGTCCTTCTTGTTCAGCTTTGGGTTACATTCCAGTAACAATCTCACTACCTGTCACAAGGAACACTATGTTCACATCTTTTATGAAAAGTGTCATATCTACACACATCAAAATAATAACACAAGTCTTGTGTAAGAACCTTCTTTGGTACAATATGCGGTTTATAAAAATAGGCTGAATTATTACAAAGAATCAGTAAAGCAATTAAACATGATAATGTTATTCCATTCCAGCTGTGTTCTATGACTACACTGCAGAGCAAATGCTAGATCTTAATAAATAAAACAGAATTTCTTAAACAAATTTGCCATACATACTCTTTAAAGGAAATGAAAACCTATAAGGTAACAACCATTACTACTTCCTAGTGTTAGTTCCGTGCCAATGCAGGGTCTGCTCGACAGCACAGACACTACCACTGATGCAACTGAAGGACTACGAACCAAGGCGTTGCTCCATCTGTTGTTGGACACACTCAAGAACACGCACAGGGCAATTTGGAAACACCAACTAACCTGACCAGCATGTCTTTGGACTGTGGGAGAAAACCACAGAACCCGGAGAAAACCCACCAAGCATAGATAAAACATGCAAACTCCACAAACACAGACACGGAGGTACGAGGTGACGGTGCTAACCACCCCACCACTGTGCCACCAATAAGGTAACATCAAGATCAAGAAAAATAATAATGGTTTTAGCACTACTGTGTGTGGATTGTGTTTGTGGCTGTGTGGGTTGGAATCCCAACAGAGTACATGGTGTGACTGTCTTTCTGACCTGTGACACTTACAAGGACATACATTCTACATATGAACACAACAGTTTCAAGTTTTCCCAAAATGTACACACTTCAGCCACCTGAAAATTCAGCTCTCTGACAACCAGGTAAACGTTTTATATTATGTTAATACACAACAGAACTCTATAAGGGTCTCTGGACAGTGTGGGTGTGACCTTACCTGGGAATGTCCATTTTCACAGGCCAAGTGCAGTGGGGTGGCGCCTTGCTTGTTGCGGGCATTGACGTTGGCCCTGTGCTGGGTGAGCAGCCTTGCCAGGGCCAGGTGGCCGTGCCGGGCCGCTACATGCAGAGGGGTCATGCCATCCAGAGTGGTGCTGTTCACTCCCAAGCCCTCCGACGCCAGGCTGGCTAGCTTCTAAATGCATGAATAAGCACACACGCACATGCACACACACACACACACACACCGGTGACACAGATGAGTGCAAAGCTTTGAAAATGGTTCCAAAGGTCACAAACCTGACACACAAAAGTGCTTAATCACTTGACACCACTTATGGTTTACATGCTTCCTGGTGTATATAAGCATCTGCAGATAAAACAGTGTATGCTTATTCTTCAGTACTCAGTATGTGCTTGTGAAGCTCAACTCATGATGCTTGCACTTTCCATGCATTGGAAGGGAAACTGCTGAAACATCTTATTAAATGTAGGGCAGGAGTTTAAACCATTTCCTCTACCTAGGGATTTCCTTCACTACAATTTTACTAATGACAACTCAGATGAGCATTAACACTCCCATTAATACCTAGTCATAAAAAAAGCTTTTGCCCAATAGGAAATGTTAGTGGTACAATACAGTTACAAACAGCAGAAATATTTATAAGAAGTATATTTACACTTAAGATTACAAGAGGATTTTTTTGTGTGAGGCTTCATTCATCATGTAGAACTATAATTCTCAACTCATTACAAAGTATTCTTTACCTCAAGATCTGAAAAAGGACTGATGTCCATGTAATGGTCCAAGTACCTCAGTGGAGGTACTTGAATAATCAAGAATCCCATCTTCCATGCAGACTTTTGCTGTAAGCACTTAGATGGGCCATTGTGGTAATGCATACTGAGATCACCGGCTGCTCACCCATCAGGTGGGGCCGGTGTTCTTGAACAGAGCAGATTTGCTCAGGGCCGGATATTTAATTTCATTTAAAGTGCTTTGTTTAATACCACTTTTGCAGGACTCAGAATGCACACTGCAGTTATAAAACGTTTCGGCATCTGGAGATAATATGAGCACCGCAGCTGAGACCTCCAGAGAGATGCCAGCATAGTGTCTGAAGCAGAGATTAATGCAACCTGCTTAAGGCAGGAGCAGTGTTACGGTATGTTCAGCACCAAAAACTGCATGTCATTTAGTGGCACTAGTGGGTGTGGCCTGTGTCCTGAGTGCAGCGTGTGCCAGACCTTCTGCGTGGGCACACAGCTGGGGCACTGGCACAGCGGATGGCACAACTCTGTCAGCTGCTTCTCTGCTTCCCACTCTTCCTGCTCCTCCTCCTCCTCCTCCTCCTCCAATTCATCATCCATCCACTCCAGCAGGAACCGCACCTGCAAGTATAATTATGGCCATAAAACACACACACACACCCACATACACACACACACACACACACACACACACACACACACACACACACACAGGTGTACATGAACATCTATATATGAACACATACATTAGATATGAACGCAAAAACCTGCATATGCACAAGCAAGCACACTGCTAAAAAAACAGATTTTCATTTATAGCCTTCTTACTACAACTCACATGTGCTCATGAGGAGCACATGTTTAATGGGACGTAAGTGTGATACAGGAAAATGGCCATGTATGGTAGGTACTTTACACAAATGCAGATGATAACAGTACAATAACTGCATAGAGCATAATCAAGGAACACATGTGGTTACCCCCCTCAACAGGAGGTCAACAGAATGGATGCATACCATACACTGCAGTGGACTCAAGCAGTAATATATGACATTCTATCTGAAAACAAGGAAAACTGAGACAATACTAAAGTAAACCTTTTCACACAATGCAACAAATGGCTCAACTCTGACTGACCATTTCCACATCTCCATCTGCTACAGCACGGTGCAGCCTTTCCACCTAACCAGAAAAGAACAAGGAAAAAAAATCACTGCCAATATTAAAAACATTATTATATTCACTAATCCCAGTTGTTTGGTGTCCAATCCATTAATCTTTATCGGGACTGGGGACAATGTACTAGCAGTACACTTCGAACCCTTGGAAAAGATGACATTTTGATTCAATGCAGCCAATTTTACAAAATACCTGACACATTAGACATATAATATAAGCAGTTTTGCAGGAGGACTCTTTTCTTGTTGTTTTAATACATTGCATTCCAAATGGCCACACGTTTGACACACTGCTTAACACAGCGCAGTTGGATATTAGTTATGCAGTCCTTACCTCTTTTTGCCGTGCCTGCTTGCTATCAGACCCCACACGTATACTGAGAGAGGAGGTACTTGAAAATGAAGAACGGGAGCTGCTGGAGTCATACATGGGGTGGGAGGATCTAGTCTGGATGGGGGTTTGGAGGAGAATAATAGAAAAGAACCTGGTCAAAAATACATTACACTGGTTAACTTACACATACACTAAGACTTTAATACAATTTAATAAATACACACACACATATATATTAAGGCTGGGGGAATTAATATGTTAATTTTTGTGATTAATGTGTACTGATTAATGCGCAAAAATAAAAATAAGCAACTTCAGTTCCCCAACATATCCCCCCATACACTATTTGTGTTCTTGCACAGTTCCTGTTGCTAGCCTTACATTGCTACACAACTATAACTAAATATGCATGAAGACCAAGTGTATAATATTGAAGAACCATAATTTTTTTGTACTAATAAACTTTTACTTGTCAATGTTCATCAAATGCTTCTAAATCCTGAAGTTTAATACTAAACAATAACCATCAATACCAATTACTGCATAAAAAGGCCTAATTGCAATCAATCACTGAAAAATGTGCAATCGGTTACTTAAAAATCACACACACACACACACACACACACACACACACACACACACACACACACACACACACACTATATTGCCAAGTATTGGGACACCCCTCCAAATAATTGGATTCAGATGTTCCAATATTCTTCATGGCCACAGGTGTATAAAATCTAGCACCTAGGCATGCAAACTGCTTCTACAAACATTTGTGGAAGAATGGGTCACTCTCAGGAGCTTAGTGAATTCAAGCATGGTACCATGGTAGGCTGCCTCCTCTTTAATAAGTCCGTCCGTGAAATTTCCTTGCTACTAAATATTCCACTGTCAACTGATAGTGGTATTATAACAAAGTGGAAGCAACTGAGAACAACAGCAACTCAGCCACAAAGTGGTAGGCTGACAGAAAAGTAAAATGACAGAATGGGGTCAGCGCATGCACACAGTGTGCAGAAGTCACCAACTGTCTGCAGAGTCAATAGCTACAGACCTCCAAATTTTGTGTGGCCTTCAGATTAACACAACAACAGTGCATAGAGAGCTTCATGGAATGGGTTTCCATGGCCAAGCAGCTGCATCCAAGCCTTACATCACCAAGTGCAATGCAAAGCGTTGGATGCAGTGGTGTAAAGAGGTGGAGACATGTTCTCTGAAGTGACAAATCATGCTTCTCTGGCAATCTGATGAATGAGTCTGGGTTTGGCGGTTGCCAGGACAACGGTACTTGCCTGATTGCATTGTGCCAAGTGTAAAGTTTGGCGGAGGGGGGATTATGGTGTGGGGTTGTTTTTCAGGGGTTGGGCTTGGCCCTTTAGGTCCAGTGAAGGGAACTCTTAAGGCATCAGCAAACCAAGACATTTTGGACAATTTCACGCTCCCAACTTGGTGGGAACAGTTTGGGGATGGCCCCTTCCTGTTCCAACATGACTGCACGTCAGTGCACAAAGCAAGGTCCATAAAGACATGGATGAGGATGGAGGGACTTGACTGGCCTGCACAGAGTCCCGACCTCAACCCAAGAGAACACCTTTGGGATGAATTAGAGCAGAGACTGCGAGCCAGGCTTTCTTGTCCAACATCAGTGCCAATATAGTGTATATTGTACATTTGTATATATGTATAAGATTTTCTCACTGATACAACAATTCAATTTTAACAACAGCAGCCTGAGAGCCTGCCCTCTGGTGACACAGACCCTACCTCATCCATGCTATACTGTCTGTAGCGTCCACTGAAGCTCCTTTCCAGCAGAACCAGGATCTGGAACAAACACATTATACATTATTACATTACTTTGAGTTGGACTGCACAACAGAATTTTTACAAATGTTAAATAAAACATCAGCCACTGGCCAACAAATTGTAATGCAAAATGCTTGTCTCATACAAAATGTAAAACAAAGATTATGACACATGGCTATGAAAAGCAAATTAGCCAGGCTGATCTTCTGTACTTTCCACAGAGCCAAGGTCTTTTGCACATTGTGGCTGACCTTAGTGTTGAGCGCACACTCAAAGGGTGTCTCCTTGGCCTTGTTTTGAGCCCTGACTTGGGCTCCATTCTCCAGCAGCACCCGGGTAATGCCACTGTAGCCCCAGCGAGCTGCAATGTGCAGTGGCGTGTCTCCCATTTCATTTTGGATGTCAAGGGAGCAGGATTGCAGGTCAAAGTGCACCAGGGCCTTCACACACTTGAGCCAAACAACAGCAGAGACATGCCCAGAATGGCTGTATAACTAAACAGTACACATTCCATCTATAAGTACTGTATATAACCAAACATAAGGAGGGTAACTGTGAATTTCCAAAACACAACCAAAACAGCCACCTCCAGTACCTGATAATCTTCTTGCTGGCTTACTAAACGTTCTGTTTACCTTGCTGAACAATTACTTAAACCAGTGACTCCCAACCACTGTGCCACGGCACATTAGTGTGCCATGAGAGATCATCAGGTGTACTGTGGGAAATTATCCAATCCAATTATCCAGTGATCATTATATACATTTTTATTTGATGGTGTGCTGTGGGATTTTTCTAATGTACAATATGTGCCGTGGCTCAAGAAAGGTTGGGAAATGCTGACTTAAACACAACAAGAAAATTAACCAAAGCCATACAGGAAGATCACTTTTTCTTATCTCTCACTGATGATAAACATCAGCAAAACAGCATGTTTGTCTCATGAAACCTGTGACCCATCTGAGGGACCATCAGCTTTATAAAAAACAAGAGAGTTACTAGACAGTCTCGTCTGTGGCCAGACTCACATCCTCATGACCGCAGACGCAGGCGAGATGTAGCGGGGTGTTTCCATTGTTGTCCTGTAGGTCTCTGCTGGCCTTGTGGTGAAGTAACAGCAACTGGATCACAGTGGCAAAGAGAATACGTGAGTGTGTCAGTGAGTGATATGCAACGACCTCCAAAGAGAATGGCAGTACCACGACTTCCTGGTGTCCCTTCTGACAGGAGAGGTGAAGAGCGGTGCGGCCATGGTACTCTGTGGAATTGACCTCAGCACTTTTGGAGATGAGCAGATCCACCAGCAGGGTCTGACCTTAGAAAAGGAAGGAGATGTGACTGCCTTCTAAAACAGTAAATGTAAAAAAAGTTGTGGTTTGTGGGATGGAACTGTCATGCCTACCACAGACAGCAGCAACGTGGAGTGGTGTGTAGCCCCAGTCATCGCTAGAGAAAACTGTGAGAACGGATGAGTCATGCAGCCTCCTGCAAGTGCAAAACTGGCTGAATAGCATTTTGGTATACTGCACTTCGTAAAAAGCTAATGAGGAATACCTGTGAAGTCACAGAAACATCTGAATAACAGGTAAATCAAAGTCAACGTTAAAAGCAGTCAAGCATCAACAAAACTAATTGGAATGTATTTGAGAAACATGTGCTGGTGGATAACGAGAGTGGGACAGTCACCCAGTCAGCCAGCGGTCGCAATGGTCACAGGAGCACAGCGGGTGGCACATCTTAGGCACACCCACACCCTCCTCATCCTTACTGAGCAGATGCCGCACCTCTGAGTCATTCCCGCTGGCAATGTGCTGCCACCATGGGCACATATGCATGCACATACACACAAACAAGGAAACACATGTGTAGACATACACATAAATACACATGTGATTTTAGCCAACCTCAGTTTAAGTGCTAAAGGGAACCTACAAAAAGGTTCACTTGCAAGAGGATACTGCTGTTCTACTAAGGAGACACAGTTCACAATATTAGGCTTACCTCATAGAGACGGTTGATAGGAGTAGGCGTATCCTGAGAGATGTGGCTTGTCTTCTGTGTAAAGAACAACTTAGCGCCTGGTTCTCCAAAACCCTGGAAATGTTAGTCACACACTCATTGTCTCACTGTTTTACAGACCATCAACTTTGCACGAAAAATGTCATTGAAATTTACCATTGATTATAATGTTTCTCAAACCCAAACACACCCCAAAGCCCAAACAGGACAAATTAAGCAGCGGATGTTTGTTGGGTTGTAAGTACTAACAAGTGTAAAAGTATTAAATTTTAGATGTTTAATTGATATAAATTTGTAGTTTTTTTTCAGCCACCAATACAGGGCTGTCAACAGAGCTCAAAATTAACAACTCATTAATTGAGCCGCCTAAAAATTTTACATGCAACATGTACAACAACTCTTACAGTGTACTTTTCCAATGACAGAACTTTATCATTTTAATTATTCTTGTTGAACTTATCTGTGCTGGATAATAAAAATGAAAAAAGCTTTGCACTGCACACAGTGCACAATACACTGTCAGTACTGGATATTTATGAAAGGTTAATGCTCAAAATACTAAAAAGCTGGCAAAAAAAATTAATTTAGGATAAGACAAGAAGCCTTTAGCTAATGAATTATTGTTAGGTCTGTTATTACACTCGAGGATTTCACTTCATGGCAGAATTTACACTTGAGTAGAGGACATTAGAAATAATTTGTAGAATAGAATAAGAAATGTACAGCTATGCGGTACTTAAAATTATGACTGACTAAAAATTTCTAAAAAGTCTAAAAAGGCAAGTACTGTGACTGCAAAGACTATAATGAAAAGGTTATACAAAGACAAAGAGAAAGCCTACATCCTTTCCAAGATGGTGAAATATCTCTAATTTATGTCTAAAACTAATTAAAATGTAGTAGCACTGTGGTAACAAACACAAAAGAAGTGTCGTAGCTGTAATTTCTCACCGTGGGGCTTTGGTTGAGCTTGACCTGACTGATATAAACCACTGCAGCTTCAAATGATGCCAGACAGTAGCTCAGGTCACCTTTGGCCAAGTGACACAAATAGAAGTTCTTGATGTAGCTGAGATTTGTCATCCTGTAAATTATGAATGCATGCAATTTTTTGACAAATGTCACCACTCAACAAAAGTCATCAGATGGTACTTAAAAATAATTCCTTTGCTGTTTCAACTCACCAGTTTGGTATTTCTGTTTTCACCAGCAAGTACAACAACACAGAGAGGAGATCATCTGCACACATGGCATTTACATTCACTGTGGAAGAACCAACAGTAGTTTTAGCATGCAGAGCAGAACTACTTGGCAGCTGAACACTGCAGGTAAACTCTCACTTAGACAGATTTAAGAGACACATTAATTGAGCAACTAAGAACGTAAAATATGGCCGACTTCTCTGAAACATTCCCTCTTTTTCCTTTCTTTGAAGTTTGAAAAGTATCTTTCTGTATGAAAGCTCAAAGTATCTTCCTGAACTCAAATCTAAGAACCCTGGAGGACAAAATTCTAACAGTCCAACAGAGTCAGCAAGTTTTTTTCTGAATGGATGAGTGTTTCAGATTAACTCTTTCGTAAAAAGACCACTGTTTGTTGAAGATTTACACATCTGTATACAGCCCACTATTATGAACATAAGGACCTGTGTACATCTAAATGTCGGTACAGCACACACTGGCGCATTTTAACACACGAAGACTGGTTTTGATTAATCATCTAGTGTTCACAGTAACAAACACACCTACTTGAAACATGCATGCACCCACACTTGCTCTTACAGGCACACACACACACACACTCTAGTGAGATCACGATGAAACTCAGTAAAGGCCAGAAAAGGAAGCTCCCATGTCCTAGTATTACCTGTGCACCTGGGAGACTGCATGGCTGTGATAGCAACCTTGCGCAGACATAGCAGCTTCTGCAGGGGGGAGGTACAGTGGTTCAGTTGACTGAGCTCCCTCTTGGCCCGGGGGATGTTAACGCTGTCCAACACAGGGAGACCACGTCAAGAATGTCAACTGAAATTAGCCTGTCGGGGCTTCAGTTCAAACAGACGGACACCACTGTACACTGCATACGTACACACTTTTGCTTCCCAGCCTGATGTCCTACCCATTGAGCCACCAGGCCACTTACATACACGTAAATAATAAAACATCAAGAATGTGGCAACAAAGAGTAATACAAAAACAGCAGGATGAAACAAAAATTGTGCAAGTGAGTGAAAAAGGAAGATTGTATCTGGCCTCGTGTGATGTAACAATTATATTTAGCATTGCAGAAATAACTGAAACAAGGATACCTGAATTCAGACTTCACACCGAACTCTTTCAGCTGTACATCCTGTAGACTCCTTGTGATTTTGTTAAATATTGCATCCTGTTAAAAAACATTAAAATACGTTACATAGGTACACATACTCTTTGAACAAAATCCAGAAGATAGGATCTAGCCTTACAGAGTCGTTCCATACCTGGCTTGCTTCAATGCTTCCCACATACTTAAACATTAAATTGTGAATACCACGATGCATGTACATCTAATGAAGAAAAAAATGAAGTTCTGAAAATGGACCCAATTCCATGGCATGAAACAGTACCAGGCAAGTCAAACAGCATGCAATGCCTGTTAATCTGGATTGCCATCACACAACAATTTACTACATAGCAAACACAATGTAAGAGAATAATTAAAAAGCTTCTTATAATATGTTAAAATACTTTGCAGTCCTAATAAGCCATCACATATACAATTGTACAAGTTCCCATCGCAAACAGAGGTAATACATGAAACTATTTAATTAACCAAATAACAAATGAAGACTGAATCCCCAACATGGAAGATATGCAGATCTACTCTCACCTCTACAGCCTGCTTGAGAAGGTTCATCTGCAGCTCCTGCTTTACCAGAGCTCTCTGAGACAAACATTTAGATGTTTCCATCAGGAATCCATAAAAAAGACCAGTTCTATGATGAAGCATGCAGTGGGACATTCAGAGCAGACAACTAAGACTCTCTGTCTTACCAGCCGTAAGTTTCTTAGCAAGCGCTGAAGGCACCTGGTATACAGTGCATTCACACGGTCCTGACAGACAGACGATACCTGAGTTAGAACAGACTTCATACTATGATTATTTTCCTAAGTGAGAAGACACCATTGAAATGGTATGGACTGCTGTAAATTCAGTTCAAATACACAGGTTGTAAGGTTGAACATGATCAAGGAAAATGTCAGATTCCAGATAATGTCGGCATACCTTCAAAATGCATTTGCTTTATGTATAAATCTAATGATTTTCTTTAGTTTGGAGTTTGTTGAATTCTATGTTTACTATAACTGTATATGTGCCATGAGGGGTCTTACAAGGTCCTGTGTGTGTGTGTGTGTGTGTGTGTGTGTGTGTGTGTGTGCATGTGTGTAGTGATTGTTGGAGTGGAGGGCTGTGGGGTCTTTGGTGATGGAACATACAACATAATGACGTAGTCCCTTCTCCTCATGATCCCCGAAGGAATGACAGAAGCCAGTGATGAGTCTGTCCAGCTTTCCAGTGTGCCTCCCCAGGAATTCCCTCACCTCCTCAGCATCCCTCAAGTAGTACACTGAACCCATGCATGTGAGGTCCACTGTGTGAAACCCAGGAAGTAAGTATTTCACATCCACTAAACAGGCAATACAATGTAGCAGCATTTGGACAAAAACGCGCTGTGGGATTACCTTTGCTCTTCTCAACATCAATGGGACCGGCAATACAAAGAACACTGTAGCTCTGCTCCTGTTCATTGTAAAAGGTCTCCTCGAACAGAACAGGCACTGCGGCCAGAGATGGAAATCCTGCTCCCAGTTTTAACAGACGATCCTGAATGACAACCTCCTACAGCCACCATAATGCACATCACTGGATCAGCCTGACCACTTAAAATCCTAAAGCATTGCTTACATTGCAAAGGTAAAAGACAATATTCCTACGTGGAAATTTTAAATGTAACATGTTAAAAAATCCAGTAATTACATAAAGTGGTGGGTTTTGGGCTAAGCTGGTTTATGTAAATCAACACAAAAAAGAGCTTAAAAATGTTCTGGGTGTGCTTCATAAATGCAGGGTATGAGGCCAAGCTGACAAACTGTGCTATAGCAAATCAAAGTATACTTACTGTCTAGCAGGAGTAATTTTTATTAAGTTTAAGTAAGCTTTACTTGACACAATAACACAGCAGATATCTTGGGGCAGCTCATAACCACAGCATTATACCCAGGTCACAATTGATCAGTCTCAGCATATGGAGTTGGGGTAGGGAGAAATGAGTCACGATCCAAACCTTTCCGTCCAACGTCTGGTAGCCCCGCTCCACAGGCTGTAATATATAGCCATCAAACTGTGTTGGAGTGCATTTGGAGACAGTCAGACTGCCTCGGCGTGGAACAAGCACCTGTGTGAGTGGGGGAGATGGGGGGGGGGGGGTCTTCAAAATGAGGAGCCCAACTTCACCCATAGTGGGAAGAGGAACCTGTCCTGTATCAGTGTGTGCTGGTGCTCCCAATAATACCTTTTGTCTAAAAGCAAAAACCTGTTAGGTAGAGATACTCATCTCCACAGCCATGCATCATCAAATTTAATGACGTACATAATACTGGCTACCTAACGTCAAGCTTTTATTGCCAGCTTCACTTAGCTTTGTGAATCCTGACTGCATTCTAATGTGTTTGCATTAACACGTATCTCTGAAATTCCAAGGCCCTCTATATTAATTATTATTATTATTATTATTAATTATTAGTTTCATGCTGCAGGCTGGGTTACTACGAAGGATGCTTGATTGTATTCTTGATTTAAAGTGGTTCACATTAAGACAAGCTACTGAGCTTGTTCAAAAACACAATACAAAAATCATCGGTATATTGACATGACTGCCATAAAGGCAGGGATTTTGGCGTAATAGTGTATGGATTATCTTCAGCAGAAGGCTGACCTAAATCTCTGCTGTCAGGAGGTACTGTCTGTGGAAGCATACCCCATTCCAAGCCACACTTTATATATTGCCTATCTTTACTTGGGACAGAATAAAGTGAAATTTATAGCTACAGTAAAACATACAATATGTTGACAACTGTACAAAGACACACAGGTTCTGAGGGAATATCAGATAGAACAATATATGGCTGTTGAGGTGAATAAAGCACTACAGGAACATGCAGTGTAATGTGTGAGAATAATAAAAAAGCTGGCATTACCTTCATTCTTGATTCACAACTTTTAACAATTGTCACCCCAGATCTTCAGTATATAACTACATACAGAGTTACTGAACTGCCATGTGACAAACTCCATTACTGCTGTGATGTCTGTATTTATGAGGAATTTTCTAGGACTTCAATTCTTCACTGTCAAGGAACAAGTCTGTAATCCTAAAGTTGCACCACTAGCTCTGAGGACCCACCCAAAGAAGGCTTGCTTGCGGGTGACAGGGTGGAGGCGAGGGTGGTCTACAAACTCATGTCTGCCAGGATCAGAGAGAGTATGCAGGCTTATCGGAGAAAACTTGAACAACATCTGAAGTAGAATAACACCGGGAGGTGTGGAGAGGGATGAGGAGCATTATAGGTATTAAGACAAACAGCCAGGTGACTGAGGGGGGCATGGATTGGGCCAGTGGATTTAACAGATTCTTTAACAGATTTGATGTAGAGCCCCATACTTCCCCCTCTGGTAGCTCCATCACAGGCTCCCCTGTCCCTCCCCAACATGACCCAGTCATAACTGTGACTACAGTTTAATGACCTTTAATGATCTCCACTGAACAGGTTAGGAGATTTTAGAACTGTATGCACAAATGTCTATTTTATTCTATTGTATTATTGTATTGTTCTTATCCTTCAAATTGTCTTATTATTCATTGTTGTTGTATTTTATTGTGTTTTATTATATTATAATAATATTATATATTATAATATATTAAATATTATTGTTCAATAAAAAGAACGCCGGAATGATGAGAGAAATACCCACTAGTGAATTCGCTCTGGAGAGATCTTTCTGACCGGTAAAAAATAAATAAATAAATAAAAAATCTTTAATCTGAACCTGCACCTGGAGAGGATCCTGGTGTTGTGGAAAATGTCCTGCTTGGTCCCTGTACTAAAGGTACACACCTGGGTGTGTCCAGTATAGACCAGTGGTGTTGACCTCACATATAATGAAAGCCTCTGAGAGACTAATACTGGAGTTCCTCTGACTTCTGGTTAAGCTGTCTCTGGATCCCCTCCAGTTTGCCTAACAGCCTCAACTTCTAGCAGACGATGTCATCAGCCATCTGCTCCACCCCACACCTACTCCTACCCGGACAAGCCTGGGTGCCCTGTGAGGATCATGTGTTTTATTTCTCCAGTGCCTTCAGCACCATCAGCCCTGCTCTGCTAACAGGAAAGACAAAAAAACAGGCAGGTGGCTACTTCCCTGGTTTCTGGGACTATTAGACAAGTTGTTCCTACTATGTCCACCTGCAGAACTGTGTGACACTGCAGTCTGCTGCACAGGAGCACCACAGGGGACAGTTTTGTCTCCATTCCTCTTGACCCTCTACACAACAGACTTTAGAAACAACTCAAACTCCTGTCATCTTCAGAGGTTCTCTGACAAGTTCAACTGTGGGATGAATACAAGGTGGAGACACCATGGAGTACTAGTTATTGGTGGACAGTTTTGTTGACTGGTGTGGGCTCAATCCCCTCCAGTTTAACATTAGTAAAACAAAGGAGTTAATTGTGGGCTTCAGGAGATCCAAGACTTGCATCTCTCCTCTGTCTATACAAGGTGAGGAAGTAGAGGTTGTTTTAGAATACAAATAGCTGGACATCCACTTGAATAACAAATTTTACTGGACCATAAACTCAATGGCAGTTTACAAAAACGTCTGCAGCACCATCTTGTTCATGTTTTATGAGTCAATGGTGGCCAGTGTCATCTTCTGTGCTGTGGTCTTCTGGGGTAGCAGCATGAAGGTAGCATACACTGATGGACTAAAGAAATTAAGTGGGCTCCGTTCTGGGAGTGGTGCTGGACCCTCTACATATTGTGGCTGAAAGGAGGATGTTGACCAAACTCCTCTCTATCCTGGACAGTACCTCCCACTCACTCCACAGTGTGCTGGCTGAACAGAGAAACATGTACAGCCAGAGACTGATCATTGCCATGTGCTCCACAGAAGATCCTTTTTTCTAGTGGCCATCAAACTTTACAATTCTCCCTACTGTAAGGGGCACAGTTACTGAAACAGACAATATCTCGACAATCACTTTTCACATCACTACTCATATACATTCATATATTCACACAAATTTAATACATATACTATATTGTTATTGTATTACTGAATATATTGTTTTGTTGTGGCTCTTTCTTTCTTGTTGAGTGAAGTGCTGCTGTAACAAGGCAAAGCGATTTCCCTGGGATTAATGAAGTTCTCTGAATTGAACCGAATTGAATTAAAGGTCAGCTATAGTCAGGCCCTGAGGAGCTTATAATCACAGGGCTTAACAATGTTCTCAGTATTTGCTAACATGACAGGAAAAAATGGTGTGCAATCACAAGAGCGAAAAGGGCAAGGCAGCAGGCATAACCAGAACTCACAATGCCCCGGAACTCCGCCACTCGAGTGAACAAGTCTGGCCGCTGCTTCTGGAGGGCTTGGTAGAATGGATTTTTCTCAATGTCCTCGTCATACACAGCCATGTGGGTCAGGCAAGGACTGACACTCCTATAAAGGGCAAACAAAAAAAGATAACAGTAAGTGATGTCTGCAAGGCATTCAGTTCTGCAGAGCACTCATACATTTATTATTACTCTGCCAAACTTCTATGTCTTGTTTTTTCAGTCACATAGATGATTGTGTAGTGTGAATTTGTCAAGTTTCACATATTGTTTAATGAATCCAGTAAAAATCCTTCTCCAATTAAACAATGTTGTTATTGGAAGAGATAAACTCTCCTCCAGGAGCAACCTCATTAGCCTCAACATATTGTACCTACGCCCAAGGAATGTACCATGTGATCTGAGATATCCATTGAACCTGCTGATGATAGTCCCAGGCCCAAGTGCATGGACAGTGAATGACAACACTATCAACGTAAGAGTGTGTATATGAAAGCAATTTCTTCACAACTCTAGATTGGCCAAGCAAGCCTAAGGAAGACTACAGCAAGAAAGGTTCCACAAAATGGCTTTGCTCACTGATCACAGGCACCCTGTGAAAATGTTGATGTTGGGTAAGGGTTAGCAAAGCAAATGTAAAGCACCGTAAGAAACGGCACCAATAAACTGCCATATATGGTTTTCTGTCAACAATGTACACATTTGCAGTACTTAAAATCAGGAACAGTAGGAATGTTGACTTTTACGTTAAAAGCAAAAATATTAATAATCTGTGAGTTAGTTACAAAGTCTCTTCAAATAGCATGTGAGCTTTGTTGAGTTTGTAATAAATATGGGCACTGGACTGAGACTTGTGGGGCCCAGGAGATGAGATAAGCAATAGGGTGCACAGAAGGACTGATCTTTTTCATTGGTTTTCTAGAGCTCTATAAAATGTTTTATCTTTTCTCAAATTTCTTTTCCCCCCATTTTCCATTTTCTCAGGTTCCCTTATTTCGGATCCCCCCCTCAATTTTACGGTGCAAGCGTGTGCAAAAGTTACAATAAAACACACAATAGCAAAATGGCACTTTGCATTGTTGTTATTGGAACTGCACAGCAACGCAAACTGTAGCTAGACGTAACTGCTAGAAATTCTGGGGGAAAAGTTAATGTAGTCTATAGAGTAATATACAATAATATAGCATAAAGGGGAAAAACCTGATTAGGTAAATGCAAAGCATATTTCATTGTTTGCTGCTTTGCAGGTTTGCTTGAGAAATTACCATAAAGTAAACTATTTTATTAAAACTCCACGAACCACTCGCACAATGCAGTCCTACATTTCCTGTTTAGATTTTTTTTTTTAATGCTACTTAGGCATCAGCGAGAACAGAAAAGTGGCGACTGTATCTGTTTAAACTACAAACGCGTTAATAAAGATATTACTTTCATTTACAGAGAAAATAACCGATACCCATAACATCAGAGCCACATAAAGTCCTTTCACTGCAAGTATTATATTAACTGCATAACAACACTGACGATATTCTTCGAGTTTTTCTAGTTCGCCATATAGGCTATTGTATGAACGAGCCACGCAGCAAAAATGTTGTGCAATTAGACTTCGAAAACATACTAACTAGAAATACATACAACTTCTTGCAATCATATACACATGGTTAATTTTAACTTACCTATGGACCTCCTAAACAATACGGTGCATTTCAAAAACTTATTTGAAGAACTTCAAGTGCCTCTTAGAAAAACTCTCCAGAAAAAAAGCAGCATTACTGACTCTTTGCTGTATTAAAAAAAACCGAGGCAGAAACGAAGTAAAATGACCAGCTAGATATAAATTGTAAAATTTAATTTAAAGGAATAAACGTGATGACTTCTGCTTGTCGGTCTGCCGCAAGGGTAGACTTAACGTGTGTTTTGCTCCTGTTGTGCGCTCATGTGACCGCGGCTTAAAGCTATTTAAACTGCGGCACCGCAGCACTAATGCGGACAGCTCCTTTGGTGGAGGTTTGTTCGTTCAAAATTGATGGATTCTCATACATCGATGAATCGTGCATCTCCGCATTTTTATTAAAAATAAAATTTTTTATGCTCTGACATAAAACGGATTAACAGCAAAACAAGTATTCATTTTGCAGATTTAATTTTCGTTTCAGAAGATAAAAATTACAAACTGCTTTTGCATACCTCGTTAATTTCGGACTAGAAGGGAGAAAGCATCTGTTATATAACTATGGCATGATCATGTATTTTTTTTTCCAGCTGGGGACCAGCTATGGTTTCATCTTTGCAAAGAATTTTGTTCATGGAATTATATGTTCATCCTGAATCACAACGTGAAAACGTTTGAATAAACTGATGCACTGTGCCACTTGCACTGAATCCTCACAGACCTCTGGCGAATTCATTCGTTCATAATTACCTAAACCCCACAGTGAATTTCGTTACAGAAAAATAACTTATTACTTTCAAGATCTGGAAGTAATAAATACGATAAATAAAATGGGGAAAGACGAATGTAAAACCTTGTTAGATGCTCTGAATAAAGTGACCGCTTGCTACCGACATTTGGTAATCACTCTTGGGAGCACTTCGGACTCACAAAACTTGCGAGAGGAGCTAAGGAGGACTCGCAAAAAAGCCCAAGAACTTGCCGCGGCAAACAGAACAAAACTAACAGCTTTACTTAAAGACAAAATGATAAGCAAAGAAGACAGATGCGAGTACGAGCGGCTATGGGTGCTGTTCTCCAGCGGCATGGAACTGCTGGATGCAGACATGAAGAGGTCTCTGGAAATCGGGCAGGATTTCCCATTAATGGTACCGACTAGACACCTGATCCAGACAGGAATGAGCGGCAGTACGACTACTGTTGCTGCACGGGCCATGAACGTGCATAACATGAAATATGAGGCTGAAAGTAATATCGACACAACAGATTTGAAAGAGCTGGAAACAGAAATAATCCACATAGGTCATATGATAGAAGAAATGGAGATGAAGGTACAAGTAGCACCATGGACAGTAGAAGCCAAACAGGAGGCAGGTGCGGAGCTGAAGTCCACGACTGGCGTGAGAAATTCTCTCAGCGTGATGTCTCTTTTTGACGAATCTAAATATTTAGATACTGATGCCGGGTTTATGAAAATTCTGGCTGTGGTAACTTTCACCGCCATCCTGCTCCTTGCGGGAATTCTGGCGTTTTGTGTTATTAAACTTTCATGATCTTCCTGAAATACAAGCTTTTGTAAGGGACTAACAGGTGTTCTTCCAGTGTTTTTCCATTTGCGATTAAAAAAACAACACAATTCTGAAACGCTTTTAAATAATTTATAATAACGCGGCACGGACCAAGTTATTGTTCGGTTGGGAAACAATAAAGGTTTTTCTGTGACAATTAATGTTCGACGCACTGAAAACGAAATCATGCTTTCATTTTAAAACTGTGAAAAAAAAACATTATTAATTATTATTATTATTATTATTATCATCATCATCATCATCATCTGTGGTGGGTTGGTGCCCCGCCCTGTGCCCCATGTCTCCTGGGATGGGCTCCAGGCTTCCCGCGACCGTTAATAGGACGAAACGGTATAGATGAATGAATGATATAATAATAATAACAACCAGACAGTAGAAACTGATAAATAGGGTTACTTTGCGGTAATGTACGCAACCTTTTGGTTAACGCCTGATTTTCATGTATTTCTTTTCTTTTCTCATAATTATTCAAGCCTTTTAAAAATAATTTTGATTATAATAAAAGTGACTAAATCCGAATATTTACGACTGAGAAATCCTTTTCATACAGTCAAGTACAAAAATTTGATAAAATAAAAATCCACGTTTCTGTAATATTCGCTTTTTTTTTTTTGCAAATAAGCTACTAATAAGGCTGATTGTACTTTACGTACCCTTTCATTGTGACATTAAACAGATCAAAGGATACAGTGTGAAACACTGCATTTGAGAGCTAGTTTTGACCATTTTTAAAATTAGTCTTATGGCCTATCCTTGAAAGTTTACACACAATGTACTGTAATTGACAGTAATTTTGGGTCCATTTTCTGTAAATTATAGCTACTTGGGCAAATACTCAGATGGTACAGACTATTACATGAGTTGCTGAAATACTCGGAGTTTAAAATGAACTTACACCAATTTTGGCCTGTCTTTACTGGCACAACCGTGCGCTGAGCAGAACTACACTTTGCTGACAGAGAATTGAGAGATGCATTTTAACAGTGAAACATGCTTACACTGAGTAGCCACACAAGTGGTTATCAGGAGCAATCCCTCCCTGCATTTTATAATTTAAGAACCAGTATGACTTTTAGTGTCACCATGGTCAAGCAACCTGTCCCTAAAAAGAATTAGTGCACTCAGATATGTACTATAGTTTTGCTTGTATCAGAGGACCACTTTGTTCATACCCTGAAACATACATTTTAAATGTTCAAAAAACCAAGAAACTGTCAAATGCTAGCATGTTTCTGCTGAGTTGTTAGTTTTGTTTGTAAAACAAAAGGTGAAATAACTGACTTTAGAGGACATAAAGGAAAATCTTTAATTTTAATTAAGTTATGCCCTGCACTTTGGTGAATTTACAAAATTTTGTTATATTCCATGGCTCAACCAATTAAGCCGTCACAGAAGAAATTTCAGCATTTAAAAGAATGTAAGCATTGTGTTAAGATATAAAATTTGGGTGCAGAGTTGAATGCCACTGTACAATTATAAAATCAGTTTGAGTTCTGCAAAAACTCTCAAAACCTGTAGAACATGAAAATGCAGTCAGTGCATAGTTATGGGCAGACACCAAAAAAGGATTTCTGGCTGAACTGGTTCAATTTTCCCCATGGTCCAACTCAATGGGTACTTTTATTGGTGATATGACGCAAACAAACAGAAAAAAACCAACATATCCATTGTTTACATGTGAGGCAAACAGAATAAACTAACATATTCATTATATATATGTGAGGCAAATACAACAAACCAACAGTCACTGTTCATACGTGAGGCAAACAGAACAAACCAAGGAATTGTTTATAGAATTCCCATCCCTCCTACAGCAACACAAAAGTACTTCTTTGATACTGGTTTCCAAGAAACCAATTTTGCTCTATTTAGAGATCTCTGTAGCTCTAACCAATAAGTGAACTGGCACAACAACTAAATTTACCAACACTTATCAAAGAGGGCATTGAAGGATCTTTAGTTATAGTCACTGTCACTGCTGCTGTCAGAATTCACGTAGTACCAGTCCTCTGCGCTGTTCTCCGTGAACCTTCGACCTTCAGGACGGATTTACAGGTTAAATTCTTAGCTTGATATTAAGCACATAAGCGCTGAACGAGCTCAAACTGAAAGTCTCACTTGTAAAAATCATACCTTCTTCTGCAGTTCTTTCCTCATCTTCATTAAAATGTTCAAAATCCAAACTTATAAAAGCATTCTGTTGAAAGAGTCAAGGCATACATTTTATTAACACGTAAATACGATGCTTCACATTTACAGATTATATTACACACACACACACACACATCGCAAATACACAGTTGGGAGAAAAAAAAACGCAATAAGTTTTTTTCAGGGCTGTGCACACTTTCACAAATTACATTCCGCAGTTTCTTTACAGGCTAAAAACAGAAGGGATGTTACCTTTTCTCTGAGCAGCTTTTTCCAAAAGCCCTGCTCCGCCTTAGACAGCATCACCGTTGGTTCGTTGCATTTCGTGTTCAACAAACACCTGTCTGGAACAATGGTGCCCTGCAGAGCCAGGTCTGCATAGTAATGTCGGTCATTCACAGCAGCACTGAAATGGAACCAGCAGCAAGGTCATTATGATCAACGTTAATCTCGTAAATGAACCAGCACAGACAGGCCATCGATGGCTCAATAGCCTGGAACACAACGAAGCAGAGCAACAGCAAGCGTACATTAAACATGCAGACGGCAGTAAACTGACAAAAGCATGCCAACTGATTCTGAACAAATGTGCGTGATTCTGAACAAATATACACACACAACAAATTTAACAGCAATCCCAGAGTAAAGCTTCACAGTCTCAGTATTACGGCAATTTTAGAAACTTGCACAAAACCCAGTGTTCTCCTAAATTACTGCCAACATTGGCAAACTGTCTCCAAGTCCATAAAAATACAGATATTAGCATAACTCACCTTCAACACCAAAGCAACATTAATAGCAGCATTGCATGGCAATTCCAGTTAACGTTTCCTGTACATATACTGTATGGCACACGTACCTGTACACAACTCTGTCAGGGAAGAATTCACATTTCTGTCCAGCAGGATTGAGGAGCTTAATGTTTAATGTTATAGAGCTGTCTTTCTGAAACCATGTTATCTGAGGGTGGAACCTGTACCAAAACAATCCACAAATTCAATTTTGGCTATAACCCATTTGGATATTCAGAACACTGTTAAAGATAAACATGCACATCATGAGTTATATACACACTGCTATTCCAAAGTTTGTGCATTCAGCTGAAATAATGTTTTTCATGACGTCCTATACAATACATTGCGTATAGAAGTCTATAGGTTCTTATTATTAAATTAGGCTCTGGGTTTGCAAGAGACTGTTGCATTGCTGTAATATGCAAGGCAGGAAAAAAGATTATAATATTTTATAAAACAGATGAATATTTTGAAAGTACAAATTATGAATAATTCCTTCATTTGAAGATGTAACCAAGTTTGCATTTAACTGGAGAATGATAAACATGTATATCAAGACTAGGTCAACGCCTCGCGGATCCACTGACTTGTGTGTTCGTAGACCACAACATTAAAGTTTTTGTATACTATACATTATGAATATCAATCACTGTAAAAACTCACCTCTTTGTTGGAACAGCATTCATGTCCTCCACACTTGTATTACTTGTAAAATATGTCCTTGTGATTGGTACAGTACTGTCATGTGATTTTACATTCAGCCCATTCTCCACAGATGCTGCAAGGTCTTGCATCCCATTCGCCTCAGTCTCAGCAAGAATCTCCTTTTTAACATTGAGAGTTACTGGCTGATCATCTAACCTTGTACTTATGGGCCCAAAAGTACTATGGAGGGTGGGTATGATTGTATCACTGTTGGGTAAGACCTCTGCTTTCTTCCTTAAGATTTCTGACACAGCTGCAGAGTGTGTTCTTGTCTCAGTGTTCTTGTCCGCTGAATCTGGCATCACCATCTCCTCCAGAGTGTCGGCAGGGGCTTCTTGCTGAGAATGTAGACTCTCCCCAGCTGTCGTCTTTGCGGTTTCAAAGACATCCTCAGTGGCAGCGGCTCTTATTACTCTCTGCAGGCTGTCCTCAAGGGTGGCAGGCCTGTGCAACGCCAGGCACAACCAGTGAGCGTGACTGGGTAAGGTGACAAAGTTCGGGAGTGGCACCCATGGCTTACCTTTCGCAGGGAGCGGTCTCCATCGTGCCACTCTGAGACAGCAACGCCCTCAGCATTTCCATGTGTTCAGGGTTATTAGCTGCCATCCCTGTAGCCAATATCTCAGAGTAGACGTCATACTCATTAATACTGGTCTTAATCCCTGGCAAGCGTGTGATCCGCATCTTTTTGTTAGGGGGAGAAAAAGATTCACTTGGAGTCTATTTATTTTGATGCAAATAGAAAATACAATAGCACCCCCGTATTCACTGATCCAGGATCAGCTGATCCACTTAACCGTGGTCAACAGTGGAGAAAAAATTTAATATAAAAATTACAAAAATATGCAGTTCACAACATTTAAACTGTACGGCAACCAAGTGCGTACTGTAAAGACGAGTGTACATATGATGAGGAGGTTACGCTGAGCAATGGCAGTACTGATTCATCTCTTTTGTTTTGGTAATGGTGAAAACTCATGGGGACAGCACAGAGTGCTTGAGGAAAACTGTAGCATGCAGTAGAAAATAATGACGATAACTTTTGGTAATGAAAAACTGATAGTTATAAGTAATGACAACCCAACAAATACGTCTTCCAGGAAGTCACTTTTATATTTTTTCATTCCCGAACTGGAGACTTCTTATCAATGTCTTGGCACTTTATTGGTTCTTCAGCCCAGTGACTGGCATTCCTGAAGACCAATGAGTGTTCTCCAACTCAGAGTCAGTCCCATGAGAGTTCAGAAATGCACAGGCACAGAAACAAAAAGCAAATATGACCGGGGATGTAACAAGGCGTTGTACAAGCTATCCGCTCTTATCTGCTGTTACAGGCAACCGCAGTACAGCTTGGAACATAAAACCACTGAATACGGGGGTACACTGTATAGTTTAATACTCACTTAACTATGCAAAGGGATTTGCGCGCACACACACACACGCACGCACGCACATGTGTACACACACAGGCTACAAGAATGTGCCACTCCTTTAAAAAAATAAATAAATAAAAAATGGAAATGAGGTTCAGTCATTTAACAGCCATGACACTAACTGTACAGTGTACAGCTCTGGAGCAACATTAAGGCCTACCATTGGGTCTACCCAGACTGTATTTCCCAGACACAGGACAACCTTCGCATGATGCTGCAAGCCTTTAATTTTCTGACTTATGGATCTGGTAACCTGTTAAGAACATAAAAGCTACAATCTTCCATGTGCTTATTACATAGACATTTTCTTTTGATTGCCCAATTTCTCTGATCATTGTAAAGAGGACAGACCTTGGGGTTCCATTTTAGCTCCCCATCAATGGGCTGCACTCGGCAGACAATGATCTCCACGGCCTGTGGAGGGAGGCTCTGGAAGCAGCTAGGAAGCTCCAGCAGCTGGTGGGCTTTCACTTCCTGCTCGCGGCCCTCGTCCAGGAAGCGCACCTTCACGTTCCTGAACAGGTGATCTCCACTCTCTGATGCAGTGAGGAGCAAGACCCTGTCAAGGAGAGATGCACCAATGTCATTCTCACAATAGTGAGCACAAATTCAAATATCATTCTTAAGCCATTATGCCATACATTAAGAAGAGTTGTAGCATAAGAGAAGGTAATGAGAAAATTCAAGGTGTGCACAAGTTTCTTGGTCTGTGCATATCAAAATCATCAGTATGAGATTCTCATACTGACAAAAATACAGATGCAACTGCCAGTACAATCAGTAATTTCATGCAGTTTCTAAAAGCTCCTCAAACTTCATAAAGGCACAGAAACGCTTACAGGTGGTACACAAGTGTATTTGATTACCTGTGATAAACATCCTCCTCCTGTATTCCATAAAGCCCCCCCTCTATCAGCTCTGTGGCATTTAACCTCTCTCTGCCATAGTGCTCAGCCATCTGTACTGCAAGGCTCTCATAACAGTCTTCTTTCCCGCTGACTATGCGTCCATAATAACAGGATGCATCCTTGATGTACAAGGGCAGTAACTGAATATGAAAATCAGTAAGAACAATACACATTACTTTTTTCCCCAAAAACCTGGACACACATGCATCATGTTACAGCTACACATATCAGTACACTAAGCTGACCCCCTTCTGCCATGTTTACATTAAAAATACAGTCAAGCAGCAAACTAGACTTGTGATATCAGGCATGACTTTCATTAAGTGTCAGTGGCACACCAGTATGCTTCCTGACGCAGGGTGCCGTGGAGAATCTTGCTCTGGGTTGATGCTGTGTCGATCTGGGCAAATTCTTTCATCCCTGGGATGAAGCATAATCAGTTAACGGAAAAAGTGAACTCTACCTGGTTGACAAAAAGCATTACGCATCATTAACAAAAAAGAAAAGGCCCACCACCCAGTTAGTGATATGCTGTACTCGATTACAACCTGCAAAAGCCAAAGCTCTTAAGGTAGCTGCAGAGGGGCCTGTCAACTTTCTGCTTCTCCTTGGCCTGTGCTACACCCTGGGCAAAATGCATGAGCTCAGGGGGCAGGATGGCATCTGAGCGCTCCAGGTAGCGCAGGACCCCAATGACATGCTGGGAATTCCTCTCAGACAGGAGCAGCACCGACTTCGGGGGTGGCTTCTCTACACAGTCCTGTCACAACAGACATTTCTCCATGAACGCTGGACACACGCCCACAAGAGCACATCTAAACCTCAATATCTGAATCACATGTGGGCTATGTTCTTACAAGATTTCACGTATTTGCACATCCTAATGCATGAAAGGGTTTATGCTTATAAAAGTCAGTGTGCAAGACTGATGTTAACTGTCACTCTCAGAAGTGTCACCTACACGTTAATTTTGCAAGATCAGCGTATTCTCTCTGGTTTTCAACTTCATTAAACTATATTACATCAGTGAATTTTGGAAGGAGTACGCACATATAGTTAACGTAAATTTGCAAAACTAATGAGCAAATATTTTAAGCAGTATAACAGAATATCACCCGATGGATTTATTTTAATGTTATTCACCGACAGGAAAAAGTCCAGTTTATCAAACATAATTAACCAACAGACCTCTGGTCCAAAGCATATGGGTTCCTAACCCAAATGAAGAGAAGCCTGTGTAAATATGCAATGGTCCAAAGAAAAATTTAAAACTGAAGCACTAAAGTAAAAAGTCCTATCAAAAGCCAGTCTAGCCAGAAGGAAAACATGCTACACAGCAATCAAAGATACATGTTAATCATATAGCGGGAGGGAGTCCTGGTCTTTCCTGCGTTACCTTGTGAGAGATATTCCGGAAGTTCTTGGACATGCAGTACAGACGGCTCCCAAAAAGCCTGGGTGAGGTGGGGAACCCGTAGTGCACCACACAGCTGGCATCCTGAATGCCAAGGGCCTTCACACATTCACTGGTGGTAACTGGCAGCAAGGTAGCAAAACTTCACATATTTCTGCTGCAACGTTCACTGAAACAGCTGAACAATTTCTGAAACAAGTTTATAAATTTAAACAAACAGCTGTCAGTGTTCAGAATGAATATTTCATCTTCTAGTTACCTAAGACGATATGACAGCCTGGTCCAATGTCCGTGTTCCACTGTTGTATGACAAAGTCAAACTGGTATGCGAGGCCTTCGTGAACCTTCAAGCAAAACGCTGCGGTGTTGATGACAGCCTGCAGGTGACAGATTCAGATTTGTCATGTACTAAAAAGTGCAATGAAGTTCTTATATGGCAGGCTGCAGTAACAACACAACCAGACCACTTAAGTAGTGGAAAAAAGGGTAAGTAGGTTAAAGGAAGGGTGGGTGAATTTTAAATGCATAACAAAAGTACAACATATATGTTTTATGAGAAGCATAGGAGATGACCAGTATTGTTGCTAAGGAACGTCATCTTCGGGGCGATTATTTTTGCAACTGCAATTCTTCCTTCTGATGTTGATTAGGCTGACACATTGAGGAAAAACAGTTTTACAGTGTACAAAATACTTTATGCTCCTGTAATACTTCTCAAAGAGTAGAGAAAAAAAAGACAGGATGGCTACTATCATTTGTGACTTTACCTATAATATACAGGATCTGTGTGTTATTTACTGGGTTTAACTGATCATTCTTTCCAACGTTTTCTGGCCAAACTGCCACATGTGAAAATATTTTCAATCACACACTTGGACACGAGTGCCGAGGATGTGTGTGGACAATGAAGATCTCAGGTGTCCACGTTTAGATGTTGTTGTACCATTTTTTTTTTTATTGATGGCATGCCCCACACAACCTGGGTTAGGCTCCTCATAATATAAAGGGCAAGTAAAAAAAGTAGCTGACAACACCTACAGCAACTTTACTGATGTGGATGGGACGGTGGTGTATGTTTTCCAAGAACTACACAACCAGCTCCTTTGTTCTGTCAACAGTAAGAGAGTTTAAAATGTGTTTATAATAATAAACCTTAAAAATGTTTATTGCCACAATATGATTAATAAATACAGATTTGAAAAGGCTTAGCTCCCCAATTTTAATTAAATTAAATTAAAATAAAATCTTTGGCCATGCCTCTAATGCTTCGCTTTCATGCAATAAGCCCACTAAATTCTGAAAGAACTTCATCCAATAAAATTAAAATTGATTAGCTATGGAACAAAAGTAGGTGGGGCTTTTACACAATTATACAGGCAGGCCATGGATTGGCAGAACTACAAGGGTGGGCTGGGGTTGTGACCATTTCAGGCTAACCCCCAGGTGTCTACTACCTGTAGCTGCACCCCTGTACCCTGTAACCCATGTTATGCTCCATGGCCCATAGCATGAAATTACATTTATCCATTTAGCAGTCTCCTCCGTCTAAAGTGACTTAGAAATGATTAACAGTACATGTGCACATTAAAAATATCATACAATATCTGAGAATCCAGCTAAAATAAGTGCTGTCCTATAGTCAAAAGTGCACAAGATTCAGTTAAGCACGAAAGGGTCCAAATCAAAGCCAAAAATTTAATTAGCAATTATAAAAGGGATACATGAACAGCATTTAAACATTGGAACAATAAAGCGAGCTGATGAAAATGACTTTCAAGCACTGAGGTGTTATTTAGGGATGTAATGATGCACTGTTCACGATATTGTTCAATCTATGACACCAAGTTCATGACTTGATATTTTCACAATATCCAAAATAAAATTTAAATGAATCCCCCGCCACCCTGAAAAAAGAAAAGACAAATTGTGTTTTTCTTCACAGACAGTGGCTCCATTATATTGCTAGTGTCAGCAGGTGTGTAAACTATACATTTCCAAATGGTGGTTCGCAGACTGGTACCAAGATGTGGGCAGGCATGTACCCAGCCACGAACGAGCCAGCAAAGCCTTGTAAATAGTGGGTGTGGAAACTGTGAAATGCATTTTGTCATAAAAATCCCATTTTTTATTGCACATTACAAATAACTTCCAAAACACTATTACAGGTAAAATCCAAAACATTTTTCCTAAATAAAAATTGAATAGACCAAAAGCATAAATAATACATAATCAAGATTAGTTAATTTTAATACACTATACATCAAAAGTGATTTGTCAGTGCACTGCCCAGGTAAATTGTGCAATAAGAAAAATGAAGAAACAAATTACATTAGAACGTTTTGTACTATTTTTTTTACTGGCACTGTTGGAAAACAGCCAGTGGATTATAAGCACAAAGGTGTCACCATAAAGAAAACACTAATTCAAAGATATGACAAGTCAAAATACGAACTTCTCGCAGTTGGAGATGCAGCTGCCCCCAAACCCTGCATATGGTATGCAGTGAGAAGCTAGCAAATGAGGCTTTAAAAACTTCCAGGCTACTTCAATACCTAAGGCAAATTAATATTTGTGTCGTCCCATTTAATATTTCACACTCTGCACTGGTAACATTCTTTACATTAAAAGATCACATAGCAAACGGAGAGTGATACCGTTGTCTATCTCCACTATGCACTTCATCACTCATACTGCATTAGAAGGTATCATGGCACAATATATTGTTACAACCCTATTTATCAACATAAAAAAAAACTATGAAAATCTTTCTATAATAAAAACAATAGCAAATGACAGTTAAATGACCTATTAGTTGTTAATGGAGAGATGCAACTTTACACTGTGCTGCCATCCTTGTTACCTTGAAAACCTGTTCAGCTTCGTCTACAGAGTTGGCAATAACGAGCGTCTTCTGCGTCACATCAGGAGTAAAGTCCAGGGCGTGGAGCAGAGCCGACATTTTCATGTATTCTACGGAGAGCAGAACCATCTGCGAATAAACATGGTTTTATACGATAACTAACCATTCTATCTCTGTCAATACCAGCATCAGTAATCTGGCAACATATCAGCATGTCATTGCTCTGGGGCTAGTTTAGAGTGGTGGAAAAGTTCAGTCTGTCTTGTTACCCCGTCTTCAATGTTTGGGTAGGAACAGACAAACAGCACTCAGTTTCTCAACATACCCAGAGGGCGTGACCAAAAACACCCTTAAATTACTGGAAATTACTGAAAAATTGCTGGTCCCTTTGAGAGGAGTGATGAGCCACACAATTATAGTGATATCCAACATCTTAAAAAAAAAAAAAAAACTGCATAGATAGCAAAACTGAAACAAACAAAAAATAAATAAGATAGACAGATTCCAGAACTGGACTGCTAACGTGTTTCATTGCAAACACTGGTCTGAAATGAGGATTGCCCATTAAATAAAATCATGAATTAACACGTGGATTTGCTGCTGATGGTTTTGAATCAGGGTTCGACTTCCAGGAGACTATGGCGGAGCTGCAATACTCAAGGAGAAAATGCTGGGTGCTCTGAAACTCAGAGGATGTCTGTTCTCTGGTTCTACAGAACATACATGCATTCTTTAGCATCTTAGCTTTCTTCACTAGAATTTTGTCTGCAACATCTCGACTTCCGATACCCAGATTTTAGCATACAAACCGAAAACTACCACTAAATAAAAGCAGGGAAGCTGTACACATGAATACAAGCCATCCTTACAAACCAGCACTGCAGCTTTGGCAGCAAAGCAGTGCAGCTTGCCACATACATGGCAAAAACAGCTAGCCTATTATTGAGAACACCACCGAACATTTAAATGCTTTCAAGAGATTTAAAAGGCATAATTAGGGAATAACAGACTCCCTGCATTTCACTCTAAAATCACCCCCAGAATTGAGAAGAGAACAGTGGCTCTGCGGGTAGTACAGACTCCTCACACTTATAGCCTTGCATTTTCAAAACTGGCTCCTAGCACCGCGCGTTTGTGTGCTTGTGTCTGGAGTCTGCATGTTCTCGTCATGCATGTAAGAGTTTACCGCCAGCAGTCTAAATTCCTCCCAGTCTAAAGATGTCCTTCAAGATGAAATGGCCTATCTGAATTCCCCTTAATGTTTGGCTACCTTGCAATGAGTCGACCTCTGCTTAGCCTCCCCTCCAGCATAAGTGAATAGAAAATTAAGTAATTTGTTTTGTAAAGTAACTTGTAAAGCATTATTTTAAAAAAATCATATGAAATCAATCAATTAACCGTACCATTTTTTGAACCATGCTCACCTGCCTGAGTGGCTGCTAACCTGCAGGACATACCAACAACACTGGCTTCTGTACAGGCAGAGCAGCTTGTGTGGTTGTACTGCTTGCACACACAAGATGAATGTTCATTCATTTACTAATTAACCTTTAAATCATACATTACATGATAATGTTCTTTGTACCACAATGTACATAAGATTTTGTGCCATCTACAGCCAACTTTTCTTATAGTGTTACAGATTCAGGCAAGAAGAGCAGCAGCAGCGTGACCTCCTTCATAACGAGCTGTGACAGTTCATGTGCTTAATTAGCAGCGTTTTTGGTCCCAAACTCTGTCCATAGCTGCACCCTTGCTGGCTCTTTTCCCCACACTGACCTGGCGCACGTTGCCGTAGAGTGCCGCCTCTTCTGCGATCGTTATGATGACACAGGGGTCGCTCATGTGCTCTCTCACCAGGCCCTCCATGGGGCGGCACCAGCGCCTGCCCACGGCAATGATCTGCCTTAGGGACGTGCTACGCTCCTTGCTGGATGATGTCTTCTGAATGTGCTGCAGGATGGCTGACATCTGACACAGATGGGGGTGTGCTGTGTTTGTATTGGCAAAAATGTCAGCACTGTGGATTTTGTAGATGGACTGTTCTCACCTCCTCAGGGGCTCGAGCATACAGTACATCCACGTCGTCCAACACAACGTGGCTTAATTTCAGGAAGTGAAAACAGTGAAAAGGAAGCAGGCGAAGTAGACTGAATGGGGTTGTCACCAGCAGCTCACCTGTTACAAAGAGTTGAGGTAACAACTACACGGCTAGTGTGGCCTCCACCCCCTTAATGCCACAGGTTTTACAAAAAAAGACATGCATACAAATTAAACCTTGCAGACCAGCAATTCTTCAAGGTTGAAACTGGTACTGACATTGCTGTACAATGACCTTATGTACAGCTCTTAACGATATGAATATGTTAAAAAATATATATTATAAATAAAAATAGGATTCTTACAGTTGGCCTGAATTTTGACAGCTTTGGCTTCATCCTTCCTACATCCTAACAAAACGATCATTGGTTTAAAAGACCTGCTGCCGGGGATCTCCTCCAGTAGGCTGGCCACTTGCTGGGCTTTTTCCCATCCTGGACAGAGGATTACTGCTCTGGGCTGAACATAAAGCACAAACAATATCACCATTTACAATTACTGTGCCTTCTAACAGTAACGTGCCCATTGCCAAGCTGCACAGCACAGGTTACAGGTTGCATAAAATGCAACTATAGATTGCTGCAAAATTTATGTGGTCAACGAAAGCTTTTTACGAGACAGTATTGCATGTCCAAATACCCCAGGACGGAGTGTTTTTTTATCAAAGCTCCAAAGGCAGTACTAGCGGTTTACCCCAGCAGAAGTGGTGAGACCACTGAAGACAGAAGAGAGCTGCAGGTGGGACAAGAAGGCAGGAAGATACGTCAAGGGGTCACTGCCATTGTGTGACACAAGCAGAGTGTCGTGACCCTGGAAGACCGCAGGCCAGCAGTAGCACTCTGCAGCACCCAACCTGCTGTACCCCTTCTGCACCAAGGCCTGCAACCACACATCACTGCTTTTTAGTCTTTACAAACACCTAAACATCAAAAAGAAAAAGTCTGCTTTCACAAACCGTAAATAAATAAATAAATAAAACTAACCAGCGCAGCTGGATTAAACTGGTACATTTTAAAAACACACATCTGATTCATGGGTACATGGGGGGGGCAGCTACCTTTCGAACACGGTCAGTAATGGGAGCAGAGGCCAGGCTATGGCAGGGGTTGATGGTGAATGCAGAGTGTATCAGAACTTGACTCCTGCTGGGATCCTGCTGAAAAGGCTTAAATGTCAACAGCAGTTTGTTAAGATAATTCCGCAGTTGACAACATTACTGAGATTCTCTACTACACAGTAGCTGCACTCTTACAGTCAACGGTGATGACTCTGGATTCAGAGGATCTGGATTTAAGAACTGGAGTAATCTGTCAGGTAACAAAAAAACAAAAAAATGTCACGTGTAGAAGCCTGCTTCTGTCACGGAATTAAAAAAAAAAAAAAAAACCCACATTTTGGTATCTCAAAAATTGTGATTAAATGTCAAAATTCTCACTGTTGTGTCTTAATTACACATATAGGTGTATTGGTGCATATATTCAAGTGAATGAACTTATACACCCCCTAAAATGTTTTCTGACAAACTGTAGGCCTGAAACGTTATAAGTGACTATAATTGTTTCACAAATGATGAAAATAAACACTAAAAGGAATTACATTTTTTGTGCATTACTGTTTCACTGGCCACTTTTTGGTCACTTATGCATGAAGTAACAGTGTACAAACATTAAAAGTATGTTTTGATCCTGAACAGGTCACATGCTGGCTGACACAGAACACTCCTTGCGTTGTCCTCGTTCACATGGGTCCAAACCTACATGCTGCTTTGCTGTGTGTTTGTAGGCGGTGCCCAGCAAAATGGACTAAATAACCATAAACCAACTAAACATTCTACAGTTTTGCCTTATTAAATAAGAGCAAACCAAGTAAGTTTCATGTACATCTTAATGTAAAATATATAGTAAAATACTGTATCAGCAGTGTTCCAGTATATCTGGATGGAATAGTGCATCATGTACATCTTTTGCGTGACCTTAATACAAAGACCTTTTAATTCGCATTTGCATAAGATACCAAACAGTGCACAATGTCAAACATGAGATTAGAAGTCAGAATTCTGACATTTAAAAGTTGCAATGGTGAGATTCCTTAGGCTGGGTTCCCCCCAGTGGGAAAGGGCTTTGTTACATACATGTACTGCTGGGAGGGGGGATTAAAAGAAAAAGAAAAAGAAAAAACCCCACATACCTCCTGCATGCCAAAGTATCTTCCATACTCTGTTGCTGTGTCAAAGCGTTCTGTGGCCACTGTACTCCAAGGTCACTGCCAGTGCTAATGTTGAAGACACAAAGTAAGTCAGACTCCACCTCCTAATCCGCCCCCTTCTTCTCCCAAAAACCACCTCTGCACTACTGTCCATTCTGGGGGTAGGGGCTTGTTTTGGGGGGGGGGGGGCAGGAAAAATCAACAACTATACATTGACAAATTTGTTAAATTTCAAACAACAAAGGATAAAAAATTTTAAGAATTAAAAACAAAAATAAAAAAGAAAAAAAAAAATATGAAAAAGTCCACATATAAACCTTGAGATTTGTGAATTACTTCCTCTAATATTCAAGATTCAAGAGTTTTGTCATTTACATAGACAAACATTTCAGGCACATAGGAATTCTTGTGCATAATCTATTGAAGTGGGTTACATGACCACTTATTAATAGAGTAACTGGGGTGTTTGATTAGTCCTGCCATAGTTTTAATTTACTCAGGATTTCACTGAACTAAACTTTACTAAACTCTACCCAGATGTTTTAGTTCAGATGTAGTTACTGAATTGGCATTCATTCTAATTTTTCCTTATGGGGTTAACAGATCAGGGTATTTTGCTAATCCGGCGTTCTGGAATCCCCCCAAACACAAACAATGTTTGTGTGTACTCAAATAAGATTACTGTTAAAAATCAAGTGGAATTCAAATCAATAAGTGTATGCACATCAATACTGTCATTATACAAAAACTCTGTTAAACTATGCGACCCTTAGAAAGCACGTTATGGTTATGATGTCCTATGATGTGTCCTTCTGAGAATCCTTTTGCGGCTGAAGTGAGGAACAGCAGTTTCTCTCCATATCCTTACCAGCTGTGGAGATACACTGCTGCCTAATGAAGCTGGCACAGTCTATACAAGTCCACAGGCAATAGATAGGTCTACAGATCTTACAGATACTCTCCAGTTTCTGGACTACTGTATCTGAGGTCTAACATTTGAAGTGTGCTCCCTAACCCAGAGGTTTCAAAACAAGAATTTATATCCCTAAAATTATCACAATCTGTTTGCGCAGGGGTGCCTGAGCATCTGTATACCAAAGGAATAAATCCACAAAACAAAATTACTAATAAATAAAACAAAAAAATTTTGTAAAGTGAATGTGTAAATTAAGGCATTAATTTACCTTATATGTGTATTATTTTGTGTTCCAATTCCTGTAAAGTGCTTTGAAGTAACTCTGTTGTGAAAGGCAATATACAAACAATTGAAATTAAATAAGATTTGCAGTGAAAAATTTGCCACAAATCTGTTGAAATCACATTTTCTCCCCTCCCTCCCACCTTTGATCACAACACTTCAGTTCTGGAAGTCCCTCAGCCTCATTTTGCTCACAGTCAAACTCTGAACGTCTACTTTCTGTGATCTTCACATTGCTGTAATGGAAACAGTGAGGTCACACCACACATCAAGGGAAAAACTGCTCATTCTTCCACCAAACACAGCACAGCCATCAAAATGCATTTAAGAAAACAAGCAGCATGACCCTACCACGTGAGGTCATCCAGCAGGACAGAGCTTTCCACATACTCCTATAAAAGGGTGAACAGCATTTACAAGAGTTGTCTGAAGTTTTATATAATATATGCTGTCAACAACCTAACAATGAGCATATTTCAATACAGAGAATTTTATCCGATTTACTTCTGTAACAGCTGAAGGCATGGTATGAATTGAAGATTGGAGTCCTAAGACAGAGTCATCATGTTCCATGGCAGGCTCCTGTCTGTCTTTTGAGAAACGGTGTACCTCACCTGTCCCTAGTTTGCAGAATAGAAGGGGAAAAGAGCATATACTCCAACATGCGCATGTTCTTTCAAGAAAGGGAAAATAAATAATCACCCCACACAAAACGCTTTAGAAATTATAGGTTTAAGAGGTTTACCACAATAAATGTCCTGCATTTTGTTTACTGGTGAGAAGGGAGGCCACACAGACCTCTTGGACCAACCATTGTGCATAACAGAACAAGTAAAAATGTCGAAGTCCAGAGTGAGGAGAGGAACATCACCACCACAGATGTGGAAGCATGACTCTCCCTTCATGTTCAAGAAGCATGCAAACCTCTTTGTTACCAATTCATCGTTCACACAGATCTGGGGAAAAAAACAAAAACAAATGGAGGCATTACATTAAGCCAGGAAAGCCCTATTATCACTGTAAGGTTTAAAAACATTATAACATTGGAGGTATGAGAAAGTGAAGCTGAGGTTGTGGGGTTCCCAAGAAGAGTTAAAAGCAAAAGAATTATGCTCTTAATATGTCAGCATATTACCGTACCTTTATATTCCTAATAGTCAAATATAATTCAATAACTGTGGAGTCTTCCTGCTGGCCACAGACTATTGCCTCCTTCAGTGTAGAAGCTGCTCGGGGGGGAGGGGGGGGGACAAGTGTCATAAACTATAAATTCAACATTGCACTGAACACTGGTAAACAGGCTATAAAATCATACATTATTTTACACCAAAATGTCAACTCAAATGCTAACAAGATGTACAACAAGAATTGGCAACAAAGAGTAAAAAGCTGTATGTACCCTGCACAAGGTGGTACAAATATCTTGTAGCAGACCTGTCCCAACAACCTGTAGGTCTTTAAGGACAAAACAGACTGCTGTGAGGCAGCTGAATCAACACCAGTTAGAAGGATCATGCAAATCAACCTGCGATGCCTTACTCTAGTGTTGCCTTCTCCAAGCACACGGACACCTGAAGCGTCACGGGCTGGATTCTAGCAAGCTGGAACTTTCTTGCCATGAATGGCAGCTGGAGAAACTTCTCCACAGGGGCTCGTATGCTGAAAAATGTGTTTTTTTGAAAATAAAGATAGGCCCACTCATGCTAGAATTACATTGAACACAACAGCAGAATGTGTCATCAAAACATTAAGATGCATTTTGAAATAATGTGCCCCCAGTGTCAGCCTCTTTAAACTATAGCTTGAGTTTACATACTCATCAGAACTGACGATGATGTGCTCAGCATGGTCTGATAGAAAACACAGGGCCTGGCAACCAACGGTCCCTGGGAAGAGAGACTTGACAACAGCCCTGCACCAGCTCTTCAGAGTAGGGGAGTAGACCACACAGACCTAGAAGAAGCACACAAAGGACAAAAAAAAAAATACAAGGTCTCTCTACAAAATATAACATTATTTTGCTCCTTACCACATCATCTTTTGCAAAGTAAAATAAGCACAGTGAGGAAACTGAAGTACAAAAGAATATTTAACCTATACTGATTAAAAAAAAAAAACATTCAAGTCAACATTTGTACATGTATAATGAACCTAAACAGACGATTTATAAAATAAAACTTTAGTAGAGGCATTACCTGGCCTTCCTGTAATGATTTAAGTTTCAATTTTTGAACATCCAGATTGACCGCCTGGTAGAAGAGATTCAGTTTGACCTGCAAATTGTCATATTCCTTCGGGTCTTCTACATGTACTCCGGCACCTTTCACAATCCTACCCCAGAAGCAACTAGGGTCCTCGATCTAAAAAGTGGGAGAAACATACTGAAAACGTGTTAGAATTCATCCTTTACTCATGTCGTTCAATTCAAATTTTCTTAACTCTTAAACATACTTCGCACATACCTTCATTATCTCTATTTCCAGCATTGCTTCTGCATCCATATTACGTCCTTAACATCAAAATACAGTGTCAGCCAACACACCATTATTATTCAAAATTATATTTCGCATACAAAGCATTAGCTACAACCTACGCTGTCAGTTTATTTAATATAAAAGCAGTAGCAGCATATAAACGGATTGGGTCAGATGTAAGAGCAGTTTATGAACAAATAATTTTAGTTTACAACCGAAACGTCGCTATCCAATAACACACAAACAACACTACCAAAGTGATTAGTAAACGTTACTTCTGAGAGCCATACAATAAGTACCAAATAAGGGAGCCTTAGAATGGAACGCAAAGCGAACGTTCACGCAGCGTTCCCAAACATTCCGCATGTTCTTGGAGGTCCTCCGCCATTACAACTGAGAACATAATTTTTAACGCCGGACAGCTTGCCACTTAGACCGATCTGTCAGCTCCCCGGCCACCTATGTTGTCCGAGGTAGTTTTCAACATTAATTTAATAATCATAAGTTAGAAATACACGAAAAGCGGTGTTCGCGCCGTGTTTTGCAATAAACATTTAAAAACTAACATCATTTCTTGGAATGATACCTAAACTGATGCTTGGAGTGCAAGTCGAATATTTGTGCGAGTCTGACCACTCCTATTAGCCAGTATTTCCTAAGTTTTAAAATACACTAATCAACACCATAACATTCATTTCACAAAACGAAGACCCTATATAGAGGGTAACATCACGCACCTATTATCCAGCCGCTTATACTATTTCCTGGTTGCACTACTCGTTTAAAACTCACCAACTAACCCGTTTGCCAACAGCTGGTAGCTGTAGAACATTAAAGGCTAAAAAAACAGAACATACATTAGGTGGAAGTTTAAACGTTGCATGTTGGTATCGGTTGTGTTTTAAATACAGCTGTTTTTGCCTCGTATTGTGCAACAAATTTCATCTGAAAACCGGAGAAAACACAATGCATAAATGTTTAAGGTATTAACTCTTACGTGTAATAATTTACAAATCTGTTGAAATAAAAAGAATTTTTTTATCATGAAATATTTAGCATTTAAGCAACGTGCTCCCTCACGACAGTTGTCTTCTATTGCATATTATTTATGTATGTGAAGTAAGCTAAGGTGCTACCTTAGAGCAGCCTATATAAATGCCCTGAGTTTTTATCTGCTATCTTTTTTTTAAGTAATGTACAATTCCAAAATTTTATTTTCTTATACATTTACTTATGTAATCAAGGATCTTCGTTTCTGCTTTGTGTGACGTTTCTTTTGTGAAAGAAGGTCACTCAAACTGGCTCTGCCATGCCTTTTTATTTTACACAAACCTTGACAAAGAGGGAGAAGGCAGGAAGAGTTCTTTTTTGTCCCATCAGACACCCGCCACATCTCTAGCCACACCTAGACACCTTTAGCCAAATTTAATCATTTTGTCTTTGAGAGACTGGACTGTTAAAACACATACATTTAATACTAAATGTGAAATCCAGGTGTAGCAACCCCAGCGCCTAGACATTTAGCAAACACCTGGGGCCCTGAGTTGTCAAACTTTTCCTTTCCATAGACTGTGGCCTAAAGCACAGTACTCACTCCACACCCTTGAATAACCCCGTCTCCAGCAACACAGAAAAATATATATGTAACGCTTAGTAATGCCATTATATTTAACACACATAAAAAGGTAAAATATGCACAGAATAATTAACTATTTACAGAAACTATTACAAACATACGTTCTCCAACACATTTATTTACATATGTACACACCATCCATATCCAGAAATAGTTACACACATAAGTTTCCCCAACACATTAACACAGCGACCATGTCCGTGAGCGGTCTCCTCAGAAGTCACGGTCAGGATAGCAGTTCAGAGCTGGGAGAAAGAAAAACCAGTGTGCACACACGGAAAATATATAAAAACCAAAAGGTGAAAAAATAACTAAAAGCAAAAGTCAGCTCTATGCTATGAGGGTCTCCCGTGCATAAATCTTGAGGATCCGAGGCTGTGTTAGCCGGGACGCAGTGCTGATGGCAAAGTTGATTGTCGTCCAAAAAATGTCGGTCTGCTCATGTTTTTCAAGCAGTCCTCTCTGTACTTGCTCCTCTGGTCGAAAAAAAAAAAAACTCCCGAGCTCTCCCGTCTCTTTTTTTTTCCTTTCCACCTCAAACTAAAACCAGTCACAACTGTCACAGCCCACCAATCGAAACCAGTGGTCTGATCGGATGTAAAACCCAACCTATTAATTTAATTCTATTAACATGACATAACCCAACCCAGCCACTAAGGTGGAATTCAGCCACCAAGGTGCCGGTCCCAAGCCTGGATAAATGGGGAGGATTGCGTCAGGAAGGGCATCTGGTGTAAAACCTGTGCCAAATCAAACATGCGGTTCACAAACAAATTTTCCATACCGGATCGGTCGAGGCCCAGGTTAACAATGACTGCCATCAGTACTGTTGACCAACAGGGTACTGGTGGAAATTGGGCTACTGTTGGGCAAAGGAGGAGAAGGAGAGGGGGAAGACGTGTCCAGAAGAAACAGGTGAAGAGGAAGCAAAAGAGTGGAGGTAAAGGTAGGAACCCTGAATGTAGGCACTATGACAGGTAAAAGGAGAGAGCTGGCTGACATGATGGAGCGGAGAAAAGTAGATATATTTTTTGTCCAAGAGACAAAGTGGAAGGGCAGTAAAGGCAGGAACATTGAAGATGGGTACAAACTGTTCTACCATGGTGTGGATAGGAAAAGAAATGGTGTGGGGATAATCCTGAAGGAAGAGTATAGTAAGAGCGTACTGGAAGTGAAGAGAGTATCTGATAGGATGATTAGTGTGAAACTTGAAATTGAAGGGGTAATGATTAATGTCATCAGTGCTTATGCTCCACAAGTGGAATGTGAGATGGAAGAGAAAGAACATTTCTGGAGCGAGTTAGAGGAAATGGTGGAGGGTGTATCACAGGAAGAAAGAGTAGTGATAGAAGCAGACTTTAATGGACATGTTGGGGAAGGTAACAGAGGTGACAAGGAGGTGATGGCAAAGTACGGTATCAAGGATAGGAATTTGGAAGGGCAGATGGTGATAGATTTTGCTAAAAGAATAAGAATGGCTAGGAAGATATAAGGCATGACATCTGGACAGAGAAAGCGAGACAAAGACACTTGGTGGTGGAATGAGGAAGTCCAGGAAAGCATAAAAGAAAAGAGGCAGGTGAAAAAGAATTGAGATAATAGGAGAGATGAGATCAGTAAGCAGGAGTACAAGGAGATGTGGAACAAGGCAAAGAGAGAGGTGGCGAAGGCTAAGGAAAAGGCATATAATGAAAGGAGAAAAGGACTTGTACCAACTGGCCAGGCAAAGGGATCGTGCTGGAAAGGATGTGCTTCAGGTTAGGATGATAAAGGATGCAGAAGGGAAGGTGTTAACAAGTGAGGAGAGTGTGTTGAGAAGGTGGAAAGAGTACTTCGAGGATCTGATGGATGAAGAAATGGTAGAGTGTAGGGTAGATGAGGTGGACACAGTGAATCAGAAAGGGAGGTGAATTAGTAAGGATGAAGTTCGAAAAACTATGAAGAGGATGAGGGTGAGAGAAGCGAGACTTAGATGGTTTGAACACGTGCAGAGGAGGGATACAGAGTATATAGGGAAAAGAATGTTGTGGATGTAGCTGCCAGACAGGAGGAGAAGAGGAAGACCAAAGAGGAGGTTCATGGGCATAGTGAGGGAGGACATGAAACAGGTTGGAGTGACAGAGGAAGCTGCAGAGAACAGGTTGGTATGGAAAAGGATGATCTGCTGTGGGTGTGTGGAGTTTAAATGTTCTCCCCTTGCATGTGTGCTTTCCTCCCATGGTATAAAGAAATGCAAGTCATGTGAATTGGATAATGTAAGTAACTCTTTGGGTGTGTCCTGTAATTGGTTGTTATCCTGTCCAGGG